>BQNB010190870.1:0-11744 GCA_026074375.1 Tanacetum coccineum | reverse complement strand
CTTTCTTAGCCTTTAAAGCAAGAGATTTCCTTTCAACTTTTGCTTTGACTATTTCGAAATCTTTCTTGATGATGGGCTCATTGGAAACTTTCTTGATGATCATCTCATGGACTTTGAGGTTTCCAATGAGCCCATCAAAAGATAGTGATGTTAAGTCTTTCGACTCTTTAATCGCCGTGACCTTTGCTCTCTATTTAGGATGTAGAGCTCTAAGAAACTTCCTTACGTAATTCTTACTAGAATAACCTTCATCAAGGGCTTTAAGACTAATAATAATAATATTAAATCTAGCAAAAACACTATCTATAGATTCGTCTTCGGAAATGACGAATTGTTCATATTGTTGAACCAAAAGGTCAATCTTATTATCTTTGACTTGGCTATTACCTTGATGGGTGATTAACAAAGTTTTCCAAATTTCTTTTGCCGTGTTACACATGAAAATTCTTTCATATTCTTTTCTTGGCAAAGCATTGTAAATAACAATTTTTGTTCGCAAGTCTCTTTTTGAGATCATCGGTTTGTTTTTCAAAAGGGATAACCTCATCTAATTTGGTTTTCGGATTTTGTACAATAGGTTGAAAATCACCATTGGTAATAACATGCCAAAGATCTAGATCTTTTGATTTAACATATGTCTCGAATCTATTTTTCCAATAAATAAAACTATCGCTTTCAAAGAGTGGTGGTCTTTGCATAGATTGCCCTTCTAGATATTTGTCGGAATCCATAGATCGATCCAAGCTTTAAAATACAATATATTTTAAAAATCTTGAGTGACCTTGCTCCTGATACCAATTGTGGAAACTAGAAGGGGGGTTGAATAGTTTACACGTTTGTTTTACGGTTTAAAAGTTTACTTTCAAAAATGTATAGATCCGAGTTATATGTTCAATCAAATCACAATATGAACAAGCAATAACTATCTAAACTAAAACACGATAACAACAATAATAATGTAAAGAGATAAGGAAAGAAACAACCAAACCAAGACACCAAGATTTTATAGTGGTTCGGCTACGAAGCACCTCTTCGCCCTACTCCACTCCCCGAGTATCCGACTCGAGATTTCACTATGTCAACAAGCTCCCTTTAGGCGGAGAAAACCGTTTACACGTCGCTTACGTTATTTTCCGACACTAAGCTAAATGTCGAGTCCTAATCTTAGCTAGAACCAATCTACCACTTCACAAGATATACACACTCACAAGATCTACACTATCGGATCTACACAATATTCGAATCACACAAAGACACAAGATAAATACAATAGAGTTTTGGTACTTAGAAGAAAGGAGGGTAGATCACTAATTAACACTTCGTTTCTTGACGAATACGAGTGTTCTTCTCTTGCACTTGAATGAGAGGGAAGAGATGAGAAGAAGAGATTAGATCACTTGAAACAAGATCTAAGTATGTTAGTGATCAAGAGTTTTAGTGAGAGAAAAAAGGTTTAGAGAGAGAAAGAAAAGACTAAAAAATTTCATGCAAAGAGGAATGATTTTCTGCTGGGAATGAAGCAGTATTTATAGGCAGGAAATCCCAACGGCTATCTGGTGGCGGTCTCGGCGGTCCCTTATATATAAGGGGGCTGCCGCCTAGACTCCGCTCCCTTTTTTTGTCTTTTTGTGGGGAATGTTGTATCTGGTGTAGAAACTTTCATTTTTGGGGGAAAATTTGAATTTCAAATTTTAAGTTTTTAATAAAACTTTTTATTTTAATTATAAAATATTTTGTAAAAAGTCAAAGTCCAAGCCCAAGCCTGAAAGTCAACCCAAGTCAACCCCGACAAATCCAAAAGTCAACATGTGAAGGAATATAAGTTTGAGGGTTAAAATTGCTAAATCCCTAAACTTGTATTTAATGAAGAAAAGGGAGAAAATGAAGACAAGGGCTAAAACTGCCAAGCTTGCAAAGTTTAACTCCAAGGGGCAAAGCTGCCAACTCCCCTAACTTATAGCCATAAGGACGAGTGGTGCAATTGGTGATATAACTCTTGGGGACTTGTTTTGCCAAGTCCCCAAAAGTTTTACAACACAAGGACCATGGATGCAATCAAACATATAACTTTGAGGGGTCGAAATTGCCCAATCCACAAACTTCAACCATAACAGTTTGAAACACTGTTTATCTTCCCCAAGTTTTCCCGCCTAATTCCTATACCCCACAAACCTGTCGTTTTTGTTGACTTCCCACAAAATCCAAACCTCTCACAATCACTTAACCCCACTCCCACATGATTCCATATTCGGCAATCCAAACCCCACAAAAACAATCAAGGGTCCCTATAACATTCGACTTCGGAGAGCCAAGAATTAAAAGGCTGATGATTCATGTGTTTTCAACTCAACACAAGCACACTCTCTTTATGTGTCAACAAAGGAACACAAATGCAGAAGAAAAAAACAAAGAGGAAGAAGAACCTAGATCGTTGTTTTTTTCATATATATATGAATGTAAAGCCATGTGCATTTATGTATTTTTGAAGTTAGTTTTTAACAAGTTAGTTTTTATATAGTTCAAAGTGTATTTTAAGTTAGTTTTTAAAAAGTTTAAAAGTTTTTATTGTACTTGTACTTTGATTTTAATGAATAATTCTCATTTGTTAAGGTGTGTTCTAAAGTTACATTTGGGTCTTTTTAAAGCTTTTAAGCTCTCATTTTAAGCCAATCTTGATAACCTGTTGTTAGAAAACTTTAAGGAAAATTCAAAAAAGAGGAAAGCAAAGTTATTGTTCTATTTGAGCTAAGGATGAACAAAGCTAGTTGTGGAAGGCTTATTGGGTATTGCTTCAATATAAGCTATGGTAGGAAAAGTTAGAGCTTAAAGGACACCAAATCCTTTTTGAGCAAGAGGATTCAAGGTACAATCCTTTTTAAATTTATTCTTAAAAGTAATGTAGCATAGCTTATTTAGCTTATATTTTCAGCTTTATTACTGTCACTTTTTATGCTCATATTGTCTAATCATGCTAAAGTAGGCCTCTTAGTTACATTTTTCTTCCAGTTTCCCTGTAATTTGTCTTAAAAACTTCATAATTACTAAACTGCCTACTTATTATCTACCTTAAATGATTAGTATTGTTTTGCTTTTTCTATTTTAATTGTTTAAAAATGCTAAGTAGTATAGCTTTTAAAAATTTCAGTTACACTAGTTTATAATTAGGCTTAAAATCCTTGTTCAAAAATTAAGGTGGGTGTTTGGGTTAACATGGAAAACGGGTCAAAAATGCTTTGTGTATGGGTTGTGGTACTCAAGCTAGTTTTAGCTTAGGTTGTTAAGCCCATTTAAGCTGTTCTTATAAGTTTTTTAGTTTCAAAATTGTTTTTCAAAGTTTTTTAAACCATCTTCAAAACTGTGGTGTTCAAGAAAGGCTACAAGAGCTTATCTCATAAGCTCTTGTGATCTTAAGTTGTTAGAGACAAAAAAGAGAGCGATTTTGTGAGTTGGAAACAAGCTGTAACAAGCCTTGGTGTCATTTGACTTATTGAGTCAAAACCACCAAGAATTTAAGAGGCAGTTTTTAAAAGCAAAAAGACCCTTTTTCAAGAGTAAAATTCAGCAAGTTAAAATGATTTTTAGAAGCTTAAAATTGGTGCACAAGTCCATTTCATAGTATATTCAATCTGTTTTAGCTTATCTTTTTCATTTGACTATTTGACATCATTTTAAAAAAGCATGTAAATAAGCCCTTGGATTTTAGCCTTAATCTCCCCTAGGTGCAAAGGGGCGACTTTAAGCTTCCTTTTTTAAGCTTTTAGTGGTACTAAAGTCAATATTTTGGCTATTTATGAGAGCCTATAAGCCCCTATATAAGCCCTTTTCAATTTCACCCTTGGAAGATTTTTAAGATGGCTTATTTTAAGCTCAACACTAGCCCTTTTTCTTTTTAAAAGCTTAGTTAAGTTCTGTCCAACTTAAACCCATTTTCCATCCAGCTTATTTTTCTAGCTTTTAGCTTCTTATTCTTATTTGGGATAAAGTTTTAGTCCCCTTTAGCTATTTTTAGTCTTAGCTTAGCATTATTAGTCCTCAATAAGCCAAATGTCTTAGCCAATTTTAGCTTAAGCTTATTTTTCAGCAAACAAGTCGAGTTTTAAAAAGCTTATTTTAGCTTAATTTACAGCTTTTCAAAAAAACTTGTAGTGAGAAAGTTGTTAAGGCCCCACAACTTAACAACTTATGCTTCACATAAGTTTTTTCCCAAAAAAAAAAAGAGTGGAAAGACAAGGGGTGACCCGGGTGACGCAAGACTCAACCCGGCACCCCCTCGATACCATGTTCCCTCCCCCTTTTTACACACACAAACCGCTGCGCCCTTGTGACTTTTCCTGTTATAACTCTAATGGCCAGGGTACTTATACACATTTGGCTTGTAGTGTTAAGCTGTTTACAGCTTTATTTGAGGGCATTTATTTATAAAGCAATCTTTAGGTTTCCTTATTGTGTTCGTAGGATTATCATAGTATAAAGTATTTTTTGTAAATTTTTCAGAATTTTTCCGAAGTCAATTGAATATTTTTATAATTTAATTTTAGTTAAAAGAGTTTTAAAAAAATCATAAAAAAATACAAAAAATTATCAAAAAAATATTTTTTTGTTTTTAGAAAAATTTTAATTGTCATATAAGTTTGTAGGAAAAATATAAAATTTTTTCTTTTTCGTAGGTGTCCATTTTTACAACTTTTAATTTTTAAAGAGCGGTTCCGGGTGCGGTTTTTTGTGTTGACTCGTTATTTTGGGTCCAAACGAACTCCCGTTTTTCGGTCTAGTCTTTTCATTCTTCGTTAATTGTCCCTAGAGTAGTTTAGAAGCAAAAATTCTTACGTATGGTTAATTTTTAAAAAGATTTTAGGTTTTCCCCCTTTGTTCGGGATTCGTGTCCCGTTTTCAGCTAATTTCGTTTATTTTAGGATTTTCTTAAATTTTTGTTATAATGTTTAATTTGACTTTTCACACTCCATTTAATTTGACTTTTTTCCACACTCTCAAATCATCTCGTTCCTTCAAACTCCAATCTTCGACTGTATCGATTTTTCCACACATCCTCATTGGGGAATTAACGACCCGGCGAATATCTATACTGCTCCTGCATCATATGAATTTTGATACTTGGTTTTTTTAGATTATATATATTTATTTTTTAAAATTATAATATAGTTTAAAGAATCAAAAATTAACTATCAATTTTTGGCGCCTTGCGCCGGAGGCGGTGATTCGCCAACGTTGCTCTGTTGATCATCTGTGTTTGAATTTGTGCATACTATCCTAAAAAAAAAACCCAAAAGTACAAAAATATTTTCATTTTCTTTTTAGTATAATTATCATTTAAAAACTAAAAAAACTAAAAAAAAAAGAGAAAATCAAAAATATAAAAACATTGTCTTTAATTTACAAATAAAATTCACAAATTGGTAAAAAGCCAAAATATAATATTCTCAATTGAGGTATTATCATAATAACTTCCGGTAAACCTTTGTGGTTCCCAGCTCGAACAAAAGATTTAAAAACTTGCCTTTTGTGTCACTAGCGAGGTACGGTTTACCTCTAAAAAGAAAAACAAACTCTAAGAGGGGTAATCAGTCGGTTGTTCCATAGTGAACTACGACCCTAAAGGAAAAATAAGGGTTTAATACATCTCGCGCTTTCCTATCCTCCGCTCCCCTTTGTGCGTTATTCTTTTTCGAAGAGTTACCGAGAAGCTTGTCGATTATAGTGCTTAAGTTGTTCATCTTCATTGTCCGCTATTAAAGAAAAATTGTGAATTTACTTCGATAAAACCAAAAAAACCAAAAAACTAGTGTAAAATTTTTCTTCTTAAGTGTAATCACACAGGTCGTCTCCCAAACTCGTAATCTTCATAATCAACAGCACCAAGCTCACCAGCTGATGTTGAAACCTTCTCAATCTGAAGATCCTTTTTAAAATCCACCACCCTCCTCCCTCCACCTCCAAAGGCTGATAATCTACTCATGCTCAATTGCTTCGAAGCACCCACCGAGGGTTTACGAAAGATTCAATTGTAGTCCCAGAAATCAATGCTAACTTGAGTTGAAGCATGGTTAATCAACCACGTTCAAAAACAAGCAGTTCTTTAACGGACAACATGACAAAGAAAGATCTCATGCCCACATTCGTTATTTCAACAAATCAATAACTCTATCTACGATGAAGTTCCTGAACTCCCAGTACGTCGGTAAGCTTTTTCTTATCCCATTTTCTCTCGAGGGTGACAAGCCCGGATTTGCTAGAGAAAGAACCCCCTCGACGATTCAAACAAATGGGATGAGCTTGTGTTTCCAAAACACCACAAATTTTTTCCCTCCATCCAAACCACATATTCTCGAATGAAATCACGAGATTTCAAACAAAGATTTAGATGAGCACGTTTTATGAAGCATGGGATAGATATAATTAGACTTCCTTCGGGGCAAGTCCCACATCATGGATTTTTCTGAATTCGCCTCAGCTTGAATTACATTCACAATTTCCTTGAACTCTAACGACCAGATTCGTTAAATACCGCCGCGGGGTGGCTAACTTATGACAAAATGCCTCGTGATAGCCTAAGAATCATTGAAAGCAAGTCCAAAGCCGTAAATTCACAGCAACAACCACCGTTGTTGCCAAAGTGATACGAGCCATCTACCCCCTGGAATCTCTTTCGAAGTTGCTGAGTTAAAAGAAAGGTGAAAGCTTTTAACTCTTGACAAGAAAAAATCCATCTCCCGCTCCTACTCCTGTCAAAGCGTTTGAGGAAGTTGTGTTACTTGCGTGGAGCTCATTTCCTACCAAACTTGTCCACCACTTCTTGCAAGTTATCAAGATAATATCCAAGAATATGTCTCACAAAAATATAAAGACAAAGCAGCCGCAGCTAATTTCAAACCATAGAACACCGGTTATCGAGCCAAATTTACAAATCAAATTCGACCTCCCGTTTTCCTCCCGTTCAAAACAATCATGGTGCAACAATCACGAGAAACAGTCAAACGTTACAAAAACCAAAACCGAAGGGAATTTCAAATCAAGCTCCAACTTACACCAATCCCCGGTTCATCAAGGTCAAGTCTATCGATCCTCAATGCTTGTTCAACTCCTGCTTATCAAGCTCCCGCCCTATCAAGCTCCAGCCCTCCCCGCTCCTCAAAACTCAAGTAAGGTGTATCAAAGGAAGATTTCCATAGCTACGTAAAAGCTAATGATGCTGTGATGAGGAACATGCAAACTCAAGGTCAAAACATGCAAAATCAATTGACCAATCTCACAGACATGCTTTCCAAGTTTGTCGCTTCCAATACCGCCTCTACTTCGGGAACTCTTCCTAGTAACACCGTTACTAACCCGAAAGAGGATTTAAAAGGTATTACCACTCGAAGTGGTGTAGCTTACAAGGGACCCAGACAGATTATCCTATACTTCTTCCTCCTAAAGTAATGGAACGTGATACCGAGGTCACAAAGGACACGATGCATCCTACTAATAACGGAAGCACCGAAGACGTCCCACCTCCGGTTGTCCCTATTGTCAATCATGAATCAATCTCTGAACCCGCAAATACTCCAGTTAGTGCCTCAAGGCCTAACCAAAAAGCATCAATTCCATTTCCTTCAAGAAGAAATGATGAAAGACGTCGTGAGAAAGCTAACGACCAAATTGAGAAATTCTATGAAATCTTTCATTTGAGTTTCGAAATAGCTTTACGATGCTTGTGCTCATGCAAAATTCGCATCGACTCTAAAAACCTAACGGAAAACAAGGAAAAGTTGAGTGAAATGGCTAGAACCCCATTGAATGAGAATTGCTCAGCCGTCATCCTAAACAAGTTACCAAAGAAACTTGGAGACCCTGGCCGATTTCTCATTCCTTGTGAATTCTCTGGGATTAATACATGCAATGCCTTGGCCGATCTTGGTGCAAGCATTAATCTTATGCCATATTCCGTCTGGAAAACTCTCTCTCTTTCCGAACTAACCCCAACTTGCATGACGCTTGAGTTAGCGGACCGTTCAATCTCTGAACCAATCGGTATCGCTGAAGACGTCTATGTGACGGTGGGAAAGTTCCAATTTCCTGCAGATTTCGTAGTCGTCGATTTTGAGCCAGACCCCCGAGTACCTGATCGTGCCGGATTCACACCGTAAATATATATAATATATAATAAAATATAAAATATATAAAGAAGTGTAAAAACCAACAATCAATGATACCGAGAAGTAGTATAGAGCTTTCCCGGGTCGTAAATCCCCAACGAGGCTGGAATGGTAAATCGATACGATCGAAGATTTGAGTTTGAAGGAAGGAATGGGTTTGGGAAGTTGAAAAAGTCAAATTAAACAATAACGGACTAAAACGTTTAAGAAAAACAAAAATTAATGAAATTAAACAGAAAACGAAAGCCCCGAATCCCGTACAAAAGGGAAAACCTAAAATCTCTTAAATCATAACCCTACGAAATTTTTTCACTTCTAAATACTCTACGTGTCAAATAACGAAAGAAATGAAAAAGACTATACCGAAAACTGAGGTTACGATTGACCCAAAACGGAGTCTCAAAACAAAAAACCCGTACCCGACCCGTGCTTTAAAAGAGAGAAAGTATAAAAATGACCCTACAGAAAACTTTTATATTTTTTCCTACAACAAGATGGCAAAAGAAAATTTTCTAACAAAAGCAAAATATTTTTTTTGATAATTTTTTGTATTTATTATGAATTAAATAAACATTTAACTAAATTAAATTTATAAAAATATTAAACGTTTACAAAAAATTCTGAAAAATTTACACAAAATACTAGACTCTATAAGCTACCTACGAAAAATACCAAACACCCACCAGCTTATTCAATAAGCCCGAAAATAAGCTTGACAGCTTATAAGCTTATAAGGGGAAAACCCCCTTAAATATGTTTGCCCTTGGGTCTATAACGAAAAAGACCCAAGGGCGCAGTGGTAGTGTGTGTGGGAGTGAAAGGGGATGTATTGCTTGGTCCCGGGTTCGAGTCTTGCTCACCCGGACCAAGTATCTTCCCCTTTTTTTTTTTTTTAGAAACTCTAGGGTAGAAAGTGTAAAGATTTAAACTAAAGGGTAGGCGGGCAAACTATTAGGAATTTACACTATAGTGAAAACGGGTGCCCCTATACTATGAAAATGTAACAAAAGAGACCCTACGCTTAAGGCTTATTTTTTTGCTTATTAAAAATTGATTTTTAGCAAAAACTCAAAACATAAAAGTTAAAGAACAGCTTAAAGTTAACAACTTTAACAAAGACACTTTTGACTTTGGTCAACAGAATAAGCTATAAAATAAGCTTAATGTTGACAGCAAGCCAAAATGGCTTAAAAGCCAATTTTCTAAGTCTTATTGGTTGAATAAGCTGAGCCAAGGACTAAAATAAGCTAAAAGGCTTAAACTAACTTAACTAAGCTAAAAGGAAAAGAAAAGCTACACTAATAAGCTATGGAAAAGGGCTTAAGTGACAGAAACATGAAATAAGCCTATAAGCTAAATTTTACTAAGTTATTTGAGCAAAATAAGCTAAGAAAAGGAAAAATAAGCAACCTAACTATCTAACTTAACCTACAAACCTACTAGGACACAATTTGAGCTAATGGGATAAGCTCAATAAGCCAAAATGTGGCTTAAACCCCACAACAGTACTAACTTGTGTGTTAGTACTGTTGGTGTAAACAGCCAAAGGGCTTCTTTGGGCTTAAAAATAAGCAACCAAATCAGCTTATCAAGGGCTGAAACTTTGAAGACTTATACTAGGGCTTATAAACTTTCAAAATAAGCCAAAGACTTGGGCTTTAGAACTCAACAAGACAGAGAACAATGAGCTTAAAGTTCCCCTTTTGCACCAGGGGAACTTTGAGGCAAAGTTGAAGGGCTTATTTGACAGCTTATTTTAAGCTGTCAAATAAGCTCTAAAAGCAAAAATGAGCTTAAACAGATTTAGTACTCTATCTAAGGGACTTGTGCACCAATTTTGAGCTTTGGAAAATCACTTTTACTTGCTTATTTTTGATTGAGAAAAAGCTGTTTTGGGCTTATTGAAACTGTGACAGAAATGGGCTTGGTGGTTTTGACTTATGAAGTCAAAGGGACAAAGACGTTTTACAGCCTTGTTTTGGACACTAAAACACACCTTTTTTGAACCTTAAACTTAAACCACAAGTGCTTAATCAAATAAGCACTTGTGAGTTACCTAAAAACTTCACAGTTTTGCACATGGATTTAAAAACCTTAAAAAACTATTTTACAACTAAGAATTTTCTAAAAACAGCTTGAAATTTCTTAAAATCTTAAGCTAAAGCCAACCCAAAAAAAATGGGGGGCCATAACCCATGCCAAACCTGTTTTTGACCCATTTTGAGGCTTATTGCCAAATCACACCCTTTTACACAGGTAAAGAACCTTAAGAAGCCTTGTGCCAAACACCCTTTTACTTAAAAACTGTCAAACCAAAGTGGGATTAAAATCCATTTTTAAGCTAAAACTTAAAAAACCTTTTATCTACTTCTACTTATTTTGACCTATTTAAGCTATTTTAAAACTAAAAATCCTAGCTTATTAATCAAAATAAGCTAGTTTCTCTACTAGCTTATACTACTACTTATGACAGTTTTGAGAGATAAGCTAATATAACACCAAATTATGCAAGGAAAACTTAAAACAGCTAATTAACAAGCCTAAACTAATGTATTTGCAAAGATTAAAGCCAAATAAGCTAATGACTTAAGCTAGAAATTAAGCTAGAATGAAATTTAGAAAATGAAACCTTGGATTTTTGTTGTCTCAGAACCAAGGCCACTCTTTCTGAGTGAGTGGCCTAAAAAGCCTGTCCTAATGGCTCCTTAGCCTCTAAACCTGAGCAATAAGCTCAATAAGCTTATATTAGCTTATTTCTCCAAAAGCTTCCAAATTCACAATCAAATGAGCATTTATGAAATAAATTCAACTTAAAACAGTACTTAAGAACATTTAACAGGTATTAAACTGAATTTGAGCTTATTAACAAGAATAAGCTCAAATTAGCTTATTGAGAGCTTATGAAGTAAAAACGGCTTAATTTTTCATTAAAACTGAAAATTACAAATGCATAAGAGACAATAACTTAAAAATACTTTAAACTACAATAAATACTTAATTAAAAACTTGCTAAAACTGAATAAACTTGAATATTTGCCACAATGGCTTACAAGGCTTTTTATAGCCGAAAATCTACACTAGGTCTTCTTTTTTCTCTTTCTTCTTGTTGTGCTTGTTTGTAGACACACAAACACAGGTGTGTTTGTTTTGTGAGAGTGTTAAAACCCTTAATCTTGGCCCTTCAATCTTTAAAATCAATCTTAGTCGTCGAATTTGGTCTTGGGGGGTGTGGGATTGCCAAGTTGGCACTTTTGTTGCTGGGAAAGGTAGTGGAGGAGGGGGAAATCGATTATCCATGGAGGTGGTGAAGATTCATGGGGTAAAAACGGGTTAAACAACCCGTGAGTTGTTTGGGAGGGAAAAAGACGCGGGAAAAGTGGTTTGGGGTTGTAACAGAGTGTGTGTTTCACCATTTGGCAAAAATGGCCCCTAAAGGTTAATACTTTCATTGCATACATGGTCCTTGTGGTTATATAACTTTGGGGACTTGGCAAAACAAGTCCCCAAGAGTTATATAACTAGTTGCAACACTCGTCCCTTTGTGTATACAAGTATGGGGACTTGGCAATTTTGCCCCCCCACTTGTTACTT
>BQNB010190868.1:0-11745 GCA_026074375.1 Tanacetum coccineum | reverse complement strand
CTTGGAACTTGTGAAAAATCGAGGACGATGAATTTATCCGTAAGGACATCCGTAGATCACTCTACGGGCGCTTCTCATTCTATGATCCCAGTATTAATAAATAAAGAAAGTCAAACTTGTTAAAAATGAGAAAAATCCAAAAATAGTAGTTGTAGTTAGTGTAAATTCAGAAAATGGTGAAAACGGGGCTTACATGTTTACTTCATAACATTGCGTGAGGACACACAATACCTTAGTTTGGGGGATTTGATAAGTGCTTAATTACACATATCTTTTACCTCTAAAAACGAGCTTAAATGACCAAAAACAGACAAAAACTGCCAAATATATGTTTGTTTTGCATTTGTATTGTGCAGGAAGTGGATATCAACAAAAAGACAGAAAACCAAGCCAAAATGACAAAACTGAGCATGGAATGGAAAAGACTGTGCAAAATCAAGGCCAAAGTCCAAAAATGCCAAAGTCAGAGTCAATACAGAAGAATCAGCAGTCAAACCGGAGCCGGAACTGAAGAATACTATTGGATGCAATCTTAACCCATCTGATGGGCCGGGAAAGCCCAATAGTATAATTATGAAGACTGTGAAGACCAAATGGGCCCTCAATCAATTACAACAGCCCATTTGTGTGCATTTGACAAAGACTGTGAAGACTTTGAAGGCCCAATCCTAGCCCAGTTACAGCCAATCTCAGCCATTGCAAGCCCAAACCCACTCCATACCTTATTGGGCTTGAAAAAGCCCAATAACTAAACACTGTACCTTAATGGGCCCAATAAAAACCCAATGGGCCCAATTCACAAAACCCAAGCCCAACAAAAGCCCACAATTCTTTTTATAAAACTTTAGGGGCTAAATTGCCAATTTTAAAAGTTGTTTTATAAAGAAAAATGGAAAAATAAAACACGAGGGCTGGTTTTGCAATTTACTTAAACTTCCTTTTATTTAAACAGCAGGGACTGTTTTTGCAATTACCCAAAATCTTTTTAATTCTTTTGTTATAAGAACCATAGGGACCAAATGTGTAATACTTGAAACTTTATTTATAACTGTTATGGGGGCTTATGGAAATGAAAAGAGGTGGTAAGTTGGGGGGTAAAAGTTGCATCTTTTCCATCCTCCCCATTTAAACCCTGCGTGCAACAGGGTACTATTACCCCTTGGCGCCAAAACCATACCACCTCTTCCCATGGTTTCTAGCTCCTCCCATCCCCTCCTAGTACACTCTTTTAATGAACCCAACCTTTCCCCACTCAACCCTAACCCTAGAAACTTGCCATGTTGGCAATCTTCCTAAACCCACATACATCGATGGCTGAGAGGGTATGAAAAGTAGCACAAAGTGATCCAAAGGCTGAAAGAGTGTGCAAGGCCTCTACTCACACAACTAACACAAGAGAAAACCAAAGACACCTCTTGGGACTTGTATAAAAGAAAAGAAGACCAAGCCGAAGACCACACACCCTGTTCACACTATGTTTTAGTTTTAAATGTCTTTAAATTAAGTTTTTCATTGTATTAGTTGTAACTCAGTGGTATTTTAAAAGTTTTATGTTGTATTTCTGTTTTTAATATAAAAAGTTAAGAGTGTTTGTGAAATTGCCATTGTCGAAATTTTAACCCACCCCATTGTTCTTTAATTCTGTCTAATTTATATGAAGGTTTGCTTAAGTTGTCAAAGCCACTTAACACTACATTTCTCAGCTTTAAATTGCATCTAAAAAACAGTTAACAAGTTTTTTATATAAATTAAAGGAGTGTTTGGCACTATAGTTAAAATGGGTAATTTTGAAATTGGTATGGGTCAAATGCACTCAGCCATTCTTGGCTGAGTGTGTAGGCCAATTTAAGCGAATTTAGTCACAACTTTTGGTTAAAAAATCATTTATTATGAGTCCTATACTTTCTGTTAAAGTTTTATAAGCCAAACTAAGCTAAGCCACTTAAGCTGCTTAAGCAGCTTAAGCACACCTTGTTTGTGCTTATTTGAGTGTTACTAGCTCTTTTCAAAAGCCACTTGTTCTGTCTTTTAATCTCACCAAGTGAAAGTCAAAGTACCCACATGTCATTTCTTTGTAAACCCCCACTTTCAAGCCCCAATCTCAGCATGTTTGAATGTACTTTAATAGCCCTTATTTTGAAAATAAGCTCATGTCCCACCATTGTCAATCTGTTTGTGATTGGTTTGGAGTAAACAGCTTTTATAAGCTTATTTTCATAAGCCCAAAATAAGCCCTATGCCACTGTTACCCTCCCCTGGTGCTGAGCACCAGGGTTAAGCCCCTTTTTTCTAGCTTAATTTAAATTAAAACCTAGGATTTTATTGCTTATTAATTTAGCTTATAGGTAGTTGTCTTAGGATTAGCAGCTTATTTTAGTTAGTAAGCTTATTTAGTTAGCTTATTATAGGCTTAAAGTTCCCCTTTTTCTGTTTTTATAATAAACTGTTTAGATTTAGCTTATTGATTTCAGCTTATCTTAAGGCTTAATTTAGGTAGCCATAGCTTAATTAGGTCTTCCCTAGTATTATTAGCTTATCCCCTTAATTTTAGCTTATTTAGTAGCCTTAAGCCCCAATAAGCTATGAAAAATAAGCCATAAGCTTTTGAGCTTCTGCAGCCACTAAAAAGCTACTTTTCTGGCTTATTAAGTTCATTTCAGGCAATGTGCTTTTTATGAAAAAGCTTCACCATAATCCCCTTTACAAGTTTGCTTTTATAGCTTTTTGATAATAAGCACTTTGGACCCTTTTTGTAATCGGGTTGGTGTGCAGGGACCAATTGTGTAATTTTCTATTTTATAGTTAGTATTGTTAGTCCCTGTGGTTAACTACCCTATTGCCCCGTTAGTCCTTATGTCCCTTCCCTGTTAGTCCTTTTGTTTTAACAGCAGTTAACTTTTGTTAGTTTAATTTAATTTAATTAATTAAATTAGGTTTAAAATTAATAAGTTTAATTACTTTTTATATAATTAATAACTTTTGGGCATTTTTATATTTTTAGAATTGTTAACTTTTTCTTTATTTAATTTTATTTTTTCAGAATTTTTATAACTTTTATTTTTTGTCTTTTTCTATTTTCTTAGTTTTAATTAGTTATTAATCTTTAAAAATTCATAAAAAATCCAAAAATTAATAAAAAAATATTTTTCTTTTTTATAAAATTTTCTTTTGTCATTTAGTGTCTAGGAAAAATATAAAATTTAGTGTAGGCTTTATTTTTCATAAAATTCAGTCTTAGACCCGTTTTACCGGGTGCGTTTTACCGTTTCTTTTCGTTTTACATTCAAACGACCTCCGTTTTAGTTCTAGTTTTCTTTATTTTTCAAATTAAGTTAATTAGAATTTAATTTTGATTTTTAATTTAATTTAGCATTTATTTTCTTAATTTTTAGTATTTAGGTTTCCCGATACCTGATTCTGTTCCCCGTATTTTAGTATAGATTTAATTTTAGGATTTCCCTATAACTAATTTTGTTTCCCGTAGTTTTTAAGATCCCCATTTCCTATATCTGTTTCCCGTAGATTAAATTAGGTTTTATTTGATTAATTTTAGTTGTAATTATATCAGTGTTTCCATCATATCTAAATATTCTCCATCATTCAATTTCTCATCAAACCAGGATTACCTTCAATTGCAGCCTCGTTGGGACATACGACCCGGGAATATCTCTTCCAGAATCTTTTTATCATTGATTCTATCTTGTGTATTTTATCCTTTTGTGGAATTTGACCTTTTGCCTTGGTCAAGGGCATTCGGTTAGGATCTGTATTAGGGTTGCTATATAAGTATATACTAAGCTACGAACCAGCTTCCTTAACCTCCTCATCTCCAATTGACTATAAATAGCACCCTTGTATCTCTATTCAAACTCGCACCAACCATTTTCTTTCTATAACCCTTATAGGAAGAAATCCTTTGCTCCCTTATGATCCTAGGATCATTAAAGAAGTTCAAGAAGCGAAGCCCTGAAGAATTGAAGCTCCGGAGTGAAGATACAAGGCGAACAAGTGGAAATACTACCCGAAATGACCCATTTCCACCATTTTTGATCATGAAGCTCAAACCAGGTTTTTGAATGTTACTACTTCTGCTACTATCACCATTATAATGTTAATATAATCCTAAAGATCTACTCTTGTTAAAGGTTTCAAATCAATTCTATGCTCATTTTCCATTTTGATCCAAACCGAGTACACCGAACCTAATTTGCGTTTTTCTTAAAAACTAAATGTCATATTGATTAAATGTTTTATAATCTATCCTAAGACATGACTTAAATAATTGTTAAAATAACCACTTTTTGATTATTGAAGGAATTTGAACTTTATAACGGTGCGTTTATGTTTTGAATCCCTATTTTGGACCCGTTTTGCTTCCTATCCCTAACGAATCATTATTTAAAACTTGCGTTTCGTTTTACAAAACTTCATTATTTTAGTTTATTTTACTTTATAACTATTATCTTTTGAAAGTTTAAAAGAAGCTTGCATGGCCATTTGGACATATTTTGTAATTATAAATCCATGCAAGGGGTAATATATCATAACTTTTTTGAAACTTATAACTAAAGGGGCTGAATATGTCATTTATTCAAAGTTATACTATAGGGGCTTTTATGTCACTTTTCAAAGTCCATAGGTTTTACTTGCATATCTTTCAAAGAGTGAGGACCCATAAGTGTATAAAGTACAAACTCCAAGGGTATATTTTGCCACTTTTCAAACTCAAGGGTCTAAAATGTAACATTTTGAAAAAGTATAAAATCATGTTTAAAACCTTACAAGACATAACTTTAATTAACGCTTCTCGTGCTTAACATTTCCAGATATTGATTAAAACACTTAAAACCGATTATATCGTATCACAATACTAGGGAGCTTCATATTAAGGAGTTTCATCTTGGTATTACGTTCTGACTGAGTTGTTGGGTTTACGATTTAAAGTGCCCTAGCTCCTCAAACATTTACTGAATGACTTCTGAATTATGATGGCCCGAACGGTGATACAATAAATTCCAAACTCTTCAATCAAACTCATAACTCTTAAAACTAAAGTTCTAGAGTACAATCTTCTTAAGACTTGACATATTTACTCAGGTTGTGTGACGTGGCTGTTTACTATCATTTTACTATATCAACCATCCCCGGTTAAGATTGTGATAAGGTCGTCAGCTTTCATTTCAGAATAATTATTACATCTACCTATCAGGTGAAGTTCATAACCTCGCCTTTACTCATTTTACATATTTTATAAACCCGCGAGGGGGATACATGCTTGTTACAAACTCTTTTACATACTCTTTTATCTTATAACAATGTGATTACTTTTCAATGACTTAGTGAGTTCATAGCCTCACTTTTAATCTCTTTAATTATTTCATAAACCCGTGAGGAGGATACATGCTATAAAGTACGGATACAAGTGTTTTACCAGACTATATGCTAATCTGATGTATCATTATAATCAATGTCTAAGTTATAAATCCACGACGTCTACTACCAAGACAAAGGCCGCTCAGTATGATCTACCAGGCATTGAAGACATAGTTCCAAACATATGGAGTCCTGTTAAAGTTGCTTATGATAAATATACATTATGGGGTATTTCACATTAGAGAGAACAACGTAAGTCCTTCTATGCATATGCAAGAGGCATGCAATCAAGAGGAGACGTATATTCTACAAAACGTATTCTGGCAGTCACTCATGTCAAGGTAATGAGGAAACATGGATACGGGTACTTGGAAGAGATTGTAGTGAGAAGAGCTGATAACGTATTATACAGATTCAACAAAGGTGACTTTCCATGACTTCGGATCAATGTTATCGAGGACATGTTAATTCTTGTGGTTCAGAATCAACTCATAAATCTTTCAGGGGATGATGTTACTGACTTCGCAATAGTACTAAGAATGTTTACCAGAAGTCTGGTTATTCAGAAGCGAGTCAAGGATCTTTAACTTGGAGTTGAAAGTTATTAAAAGAAGATCAACGTCACCAAGCCTGATACTACAAGACCAGATCTCAAAAAAAGGCACATGTACACTCCATACAAAGATCCTCAAGGATTCATTTATGTCGACGACTACAAGAGGAATAGGTTGATGCGCTCCGACAAATTGTACAAGTTCAGTGATGGCTCGTTAACCAGGCTTCTTTCTTCGCTCAAAGACATTACCAAGAATATCGACATGGAGTACTTACCGAAGAGAAGATGGAGTACATTGGAAAATAAAAGAGCTCATTTCATGATCAGGACATCAACAAGCTGCTAAAGGAAAGCAGGTTTTGAAATGATTATCGCTTCTATCTTTATTTTTCTTCATTTAATCGTTTTATTCCATGATTTATGTCCGGATGAGCACGAATTAAAAGGGAAAGGAAAACACACTTGTTCACATATATCCTTTAACCAAATACTCTCAACAACTCACATATGTGATTCTTATTTACTAGAAACCAAAGTGACATGAAAAATAAAGTCATCCTCACTACTACCAATCTCGAGTCATCCACCTAGTCATCTTCACAAGAAGATTCACCATGTAACCATTCCCCACAAGTGAATTTCATAATGAAATACGTCTCATCTTCATATCCCAACACTCATAAGAATGTGTGCCTATGTTGTCAAAATTCAAGTGAATTTTGTAATGAAATGCTTCTCATCCTCATATCCTAACACTCATAAGCATGTGTGCCTATGTTGTCAAAAATCAAGTGAATTTCGTAATGAAATGCGTCTCATCCTCATATCCCGACACTCATAAGCGTGTGTGCCTATATTGTCAAAAAGTCAAGTGATTTTCGTAATGAAATGTGTCTCATCCTCAAGAACATCCCACACCCGTTCTCTAATAATCCAATCATTTCCACTTTCTAGCAAGTGAAGAACACAAAGAAGATATTCAATCTTTAAGTGTTGTTGAGTCATCACAATGTTGTGTCTTTTACTTTTCTTCCACCATTTTCACATTTTCACGTCAACATTAACAACGAACAAAACACCCAAAAAACCTATAGTCAACACCTTCCCTTTCCATTTATGCTCATCCTTCTTCGTTTATGTTTTCTCAACAAATCATCCTTATCATCAATATTTAGTTTGACCTAAAGTCTTACAATAATGTTTATCCTTAAACATACCAAACATGAAAAGCATACATAATGCTTAACAAAGACAACTTGAGGATTTAGGAATCTCTTAATACAACCCCTAGTCTATTCAAATCCACATCATCATCTTGGTTAGATGACGATACCATAAGGAACGTGTCGATCAAAATACGTTAAGACTCCTTATCCAAATTACATCTTGGAAGAAGTCATTCCCATAATAATGTGTCAATCAATAAAGTCGGTATTATACCTAAGAGTGTTAGTCAAGTATTAGTACTTAAGCACGTATCGGTCAAACATTATCATTGGTTCCTAAACATTCTCTTGTCTTAAGTATATGTCATGATTCTTTTTATCTTGGATTTACGTTGTAGGTGTCTAGGTTTTAAATTTTCATTTAAATGCCATAGTTTAGAGTGCATATATCTAAGATATGCATGTCTTGTTCCTCGTTAGTGTATTGCTATATATATAACTATCATGGTTATTATATATATGTGAACTTTTCTACTATTTTTTTTCTTTTATAGCACACTTTGGTAGCTTGATTCCTTAGTGCCCCAAACAAGGGGGAGCATACACCGAGGGGGAGTTACAACCGTTATGACATCTACACATTTCTTGATATGTGTATTCCAATCCTTTAATATTGCTCCTATATATATATTATGTTGCACGAAACTAACCCTTGATGTAGGTTAAAAGTTTGCAACAAATTTGATCCATGGATCCGCTAGAGTCAATATACATGGGATGCAAGTGTCATAGGAGTGCAATGAGCTAAGGGGTGCTCGAGTGTCAAAGTAGATATCTTATGATGATTAAACAAGATTGATAGGAGCAAGACTTCACTGGGGATGATGCAAGCTCGCCTCTTTGGTTCAAGGTTTGAAGTGTTGTATAAGTTTTGCCTTAGAGTCTACCTTTTTGCTTCGACAAAAGGGGGATACGAAGAGTAAACAAGTAACTTATACATTTTACTATGAGTTATAGTTTACATATTTTGTCATCATCAAAAAGGGGGAGTGATTGTAGTTTTATATACGTATAATAATATGATGATATGAAATTACCAAACTACCCTTGAGGGCAAAGGAATAACGGAAAATTCTCACAAAGATATAATATGATACGTATATTTACCGGTAAGTGATTACCGGTTCGTTTTCCTCGAAGATTTATGAAATTGAGACCACGTTTGTTATTTGGACAATTATTTGAATTGGTTCGAAGATGATTTGTTTTCTAAAATCCTAAAAGTGAGCAATTAAAAGGAAAATTAAACCTAACTATGAGAAATTAATACGGGAAGGTAAATTTTAACTAAAAACGCAAATCGGGAAATAAAACGGGAACTAAAAACCCTAAAATTTTAAAATAAACCTAAAATGAATTTTTTCACTTTTAACTAACATTAATTGACTAAAAAGTAAGATTAAAGAAAACTAGAACAAAAACGGAGTTGAATTGAGCTTAAAAACACGAAAAATGTGAACGGGAATGAATCCCGCTCTTTAAAAATCAAAATTTTGCAATTTTAACCCTACGAAAATTAAATTTTCTAAAAAAGAATTATATTTTTTTGATTATTTTTCTATTTTTTATGAATTTTTAAAGTTTTTAATAAAAATAAATGTTTAAAAATACTACACTAATTATAAAAATTCTGAAAGAATTATGAAAAATAGTTTGAACAATAAGGAACCTAAGAAAAATAAGATTGGAAACACAGCTTATCGAATAAGCTGCGAAATAAGCTAAAATAACTTATTATACTAAAATGCCTTAAATGTATATAAAAGATTAATAATGAAAGATCCTAACAGATGAGCTATTGTAGCATGATGGTTTAGGGTGTGTTGTGTGGGACGTTTGGTTGAGAGGGTTGAGGTCCCAAGTTCGAGCCCTAGCTCACTTGGAACTCCCCCTTTCCCAAATATTTTTAAATGCCATTTTTTTTACAACTTTTTTAAGGACAGAAAAATAAGCACTTTTTGAAAAGACACTATTTTTATAAACCACAAATAAGCACGAAATAAGCTAGGAAAAATGACAGAATAAGCAAATCCTACTAAACCTATAAAATGCAAACTGTTTGGGCTTTTTAAGAACAAATAAGCTAAGGGAAAAGTTAAATAAGCTAAAATAAAGGAATAAGCACTTATGGTGTAAACTGTTAACCAAACAGCCCCTTAAGGCACCTTTGAGCTTATTTTTAAATAAGCTAAAGGATCCTTATGGACTTTTGGCTTATTATCCTAAAAAGTACACCTAAAATACTACTTAAAACAACTTTTTAAAACCATTTTGAAATTCAGGAGCTTAATGAAAAGGCTTGTTGAAAATAGCTTATACACTAAGAACACTTAGTTACTTTTAGTTACTGATGCAGTTTGCATGTAATGGACCAAACCTTAAAACTATGAATGCAGACCTAATGAACTGACTTCTACACTTTAAAAATACTATGCTAAGAGTAAATATAGCAATAATAATAACTAGAAACTAATTAAGCTAAAAATGCTACTAAGATTAACTAAATGCTTCACAGATTCAAAGAATTACTAGAAAATCTTATGAAAACTTGATCAAACCTAACAAACTACCTAGGATACAAACTAACAAACCTACAAATGATCTACAAATTCAGTTTTAAGAATAAAAGAGTCACAAGAAGTACTAACACTCAGTTAGTACTGCTGTGCCAAACACCTATTTATTTTTATCAAAATTCATTTGAGCTTATGAAATAGAAATCTAGTGAACAAGTATCAAATACCAGATGTTGATGAGCTTATTAACAATCTAATGAGCATATTTTAGCAACTGAATAAGCAGAACTAACATTTAATAAGCTAATGCTAATTTTTTAGATTTTAAATGATTTAAGAAGCAAAATTATGAAAACTATGATCTAGACTATTGAAGCTAAAAACAGATAATCAAACTTAACTAATAAGACATAATAAACAATTATAAGTACAAATAAGCAGATTAAGAAGATTTAAACTATGAAATTAAGGACAGAAAAGATAAATGAGAACTTACAAATGCCTTAGCTAAACAAAGGCTTAATTTGCTCAAAGAGCTGTCAACAAGCTCTAGCTTATCACAAGGATAAGTTAGTAAAGTCCAATAAGCTCTTCCAGAGTAAGCTTATCATCCAAGTAGCTTAGATCCATATAGCTTAGGTATTAATATGATTTTAAGAGTTTAAGTATATTAAATGACTAATTTAAGCTCAATCTGAGCTTAGAGACTCAAAGAGCTTATGAAAAGCTTATAAGAGTAGCTTGTGAAATAGTTGAACAAAAGCATTTGAGATATATAAAAGCTTATAGGTAAAAAGAGATTATGAACAAGTAAACTATGATTTTATTGATTTAAAACTCAATACAAAACTTTGAAAATGAAAATTACAAGAGCAAGTTACATGAAAATGAAAATTTTACTTAAACTACTAACTACTAAAAACGGGAAAAAGGAGATGTCGTGTGTGTGAGGCTTGCTCTCAATTTATAGCCTTGGAGTGAAGCTTCTAGGAGTCTATCCCACTCCTCTTATCCATGATCTTAGCCCTTAATCCTTTGATCTCATTTATGGTCTGTTGGATTGATATGATGAGCACACGGATTACCAACGTGGCATTCCGTGTGTCAGACCTTGTGTATTTCTTTTGCACTCAATTTAGTGTAAAAATCCAATCATTGGTGTGCTTCTTTTAATGCCCACGTGTCCTCCTTGTCCCGTTTTTTACCAATAAGAGCCTCAAGTGACGTTTCCTTTTGCCATATAAGAGCTTGGTGCTTGAATTGTTGAGCCACGCAATCAATTTGATTTTACCCTTTGATTTGAATGGGGTTAATCATCAAGAACGACGATGAACAGTAAATTTTCCTTTGGCGCCTTTTTTAACTGAATAAGAGGGTTTGACTCGGGTGATGTGGGCTTTGACCATGAGTTGGGGTATATTTATTTTGGATATGGGCCCGTGTATGTTTGTTCGGGTTATTAGAGAATGATAACGACCATTATCTTTTTATATTTAAAAAGATAACGGTGTTAGGGCTTTAGGGTTTTTTTTATGTAAAATGGTTTTACTTAAGGGGTTGTTTTGGTAATTTTTGGGGTTTTGTTTTCTTGTGGTTGACCAGTTGACCAAGTTTGACTTTGAGTTGACCATTTGCTAGAAACTTTAGCAATCAAATCCTCAGCTATTGTGTACTCTTTTCCATTCTCGTATCCGTGTTTGTCCGGTTTTGGCCGTTTTCTTGTGTTATTTGTGTACCTACACAATCACAAAGACAAAACAAGCAATATATAAGCATTTTATGCACAATTTCATCTTTTAAGGGCTATTTTTGGTATACAAATGATATGTGTTTTCACACATATCAAAATTCCCCAAACTAAGTGATTGTTGTGTCCTCACGCAATATTATATGCTCTAAAACCAAATACCTCAAAACCTCCCCAAACTATATATTTGAAAAGTAGCAAAGACTTTCGTGGAGAGAGTTAAGAAATCACAAGTTATAAAACACCCTATTTTCCATTTTTCAAAACTTTTTCATACATTTTTTTTAATAATAATAAGTGAACTTAGAATATATCGACTTTCGTTAT
>BQNB010190867.1:0-11745 GCA_026074375.1 Tanacetum coccineum | reverse complement strand
TATCCTTAAAATCAAATCTATAAACCTAAATATGGAGTTTTAAATTCACTTTAAAGAACCAAATAGCTTTGGGCAGTACTAACTTAAGTTAGTACTGCCTTTGGCCAAACACCCCTTTAATTTGAACAATTCCATATTAGGCTTATAAAAATGAAAATTAAGGCATAAAACTTAGATACCAGATATTGAAAAGCTTATTACAAACATAATAAACAGATTTAAGCAACTAAATAAGCAAAACTAACAATTATTAAGCTAATACTATTTTTTTTGGATTTTTAATGATTTATGAGACTAAATTAAGAAAACTAAAATCTAGATTATAAGACTTAAGAACAGATACTCAAACATAATCATTAAGCACAATAATACAATAATAAGCACAATCAAGCAAAGAATAAGCTGAACATAAGCAGATGCAGTTTTAACTAAGATATTAAGGACAAAAAGGGAAAAATGAAACTTACAATTACCTTAGCTAAACAAAGGCTTTAAATGCTCTTAAGAGCCAGTCAACAAGCTCTAGCTTATCACAAAGATAAGCTAGTAAAGTCCAATAAGCTCTTCCATGGTAAGCTTATCATCCAAGCAACTCAGATCCAAATTAAGCATAGGTTTAAACTGATTTTAAAGGTTTGAATAGATTAATGATTAGTTAAGCTCAAATATAAGCTTAGAGACTTAGATGAGCTTATGATGAGCTTGTAAGAGGCTTTGTGATTGATTTGAGAGTTTATAGAAAACAAGAGATTTTAGGATTTTGAAAACAAACTAAGCAAAACACAGTTTAAATAAAATAACTAAGATTTCATTGATTAAAACAGATTATAATACTTTGAAATGGAAATTACAAAAGCTTTAATAAGAAAATTACATAAAAAGATTACAAAAGCTACTTAAGAAAACTTAAAAAATGCAGAAAAAGAAGATTCTCTGTGTGTGAGTGAGGAGCTTTATTTATAGCCTTTAGAGGATGCTTCTAGGTCTCTTGCCCGCTCCTTATCCATTTGATCTTGGCCCTTGAATATTTGATCATCATTGGATCCTTATGGATTGCTGTTGGATTAACTGAGCGAGCACACAGATTGCCAACGTGGCATTCCGTGTGTCAGAGCACTTGTGCTTCTTTTGCACTCAATTTAGTGCAAAATCCTTGTCCTTGGTGTGCTTCTTGTTAGACCCGCGTGTCATTCTTCTTGGGTTTGGACCAATGAGAGTCTTGGATGACGTTTCCTTTTGCCACATAGGAGCTTAGAACTCGAATCTTTGCTCCTTATTATCAATTATGATTTCCCCTTGATTTTGACTCGGGGTTAAATGGAGATGACGATGAACAGTAAAAGGGTTTTACCAGCGTAATTTTTATATTTAAAAGGTGGGGTGTTTGACTCGGGGTGTTTTGGGTTTTGACTTGGGCTAGGGAAAAGGGTTTTGGGCCGGTTTTATTTAGATGGGTTAATATAAGAAGATAACGCCCATTATCTTATATGTATTAAAAGATAACGGCTGTTAGGGTTTTTGGGCCTTTTGTGCAATATGGTTTAACTTAGAGGGTTGATTTGGTATTTTTGAAAGATTTGTCTTCTTGTGGTTGACCAGGGTTGACCATAAGTTGACTTTTTTACCTTTGATAGCAAACTTATGGCTCTTGTACATTCTTTATCCGTTCCCGTGTCCGTGTTTGTCCGGCTTTGACCGTTTTCTTGCGATTTTTGCTATATCCATACCTACACAATTACAAAGACAAAACAAGCAATATACAAGCATTTTAAGCACAATTTTGTCTTTTATGGGTCATTTTTGATATAAAACGGATATGTGTTTTCACACATATCAAAATTCCCCAAACTAAGTGATTGCGTGTCCTCACGCAATATTATATGCTTTAAAACCAAATAACTTCGCAATATTATATGCTTTAAAACCAAATATTCCAAAACTTTCCCAAACTAAATCTTTGAAAAGTAGCAAAGATTTTTGTGGAGAGAGTTAAGAAATCACAAGCTTTAAAACACCCCATTTTCCCATTTTTAATTTTTTTTAAACTGAAATTTTTAATTAATTAGTAAACTAAGAATATTTTGACTTTCGTTATTTCCATAACTATTAGGGATCATAGAACAAGATGCATTTCGATCCGAGAATGCCCCAAAAAGGATAAATTCATCGTCCCCGACTTTTCACTTATCCAAACCAAGCTTAAAACGAAATCACAGCTAAATATCAGTAAAGATGCTAACACTACTCATATTTGCAACTTGTGAACTTTTTACTCCCGACATTTATTATATCTTAAGTGAATGTGCTATTTTGAATTTCAACCATGGATCAACGTTTTACAAAATACTATGCTTTTCGTTCCACCCAAGAATAATGAGTTTGAAGGCGAGATCATCCCATGTAGCGACTTTCGTCTCGGCACATCCCAACCTTGCGGCTAAGTGACCAGGCTTTTGACACCCCACAGAGACTAGTATCGGGACTCACGGACCTTAGATTTAAAAAACTCTCAAGTTTCCCGAATATTCATAGCTTTAAAATAGAATAGTCAAAGTTCAAAAGCATATTTGAATTTAACAAAAAGAAATCAATTTATTAATTCAAACTTAAATATTTATGCAATAGTAACCCTCGACCTTTTAGAAGGCTGCAACATCGGTTGTGAGCCGGCAAGATGCAGCAAACTTTTATCAGTCTCGGATTTTTATTCTTACTATGGGCTTTCTTTAGAAGACTACCACATCGGTTGTGAGCCGGCAAGAGGTAGTAAACTTTTATCAGCCCACAGCTTTTATTATATTTATTATATTTTTTAATTTTTCATTATTTTATTCATCATTTTTTTTATACTATGAAAACTTCTTTTTGAAAAATTCAAGTATAAATTTAAACTAAGACTAAAATTTTTGCTATAAGTATCACCATAAAAATTGTTGCTGTTTAAAGATTTAAATCTCCAAAAACAACACGTAAATTAATCCAGTAAAGAGCTATGGGAGAAAAAATCACAAATTACATACCATGAAACCTTAATATTTCCAACTAATCTTGTTTAGCATCCCAACTCATGTAACTTAACTCTATCATTTTTCTTTTCTTCTAGAATTTCCACTAGAACTCTTAGCCTAAAAGTTAAGTAACAAGCTGAGCCTCACACGCACGATCGAGTTAAATTTACTCTTTTCTACCCCAGCAGAAAAGTCCAAAATTTTGGACAAAAATACTTATTTTAATTTTTAAAATTTTAAAATTTTTTCATATTTTTGAAAAATGGTGGGGAAAACTGGGTACGTGAGACCGAAACGGGCAAAAGTAGGTAAGATCATATCGTAATATATAACTACCACCATACTAAAATTAAACATGTCCACAATGTTAGTACCTAGCCTAAGATACTTAAACACCCTACCTAGAATTCAAAAAGGTCGTAATCAATAACTCAGCCTGAAGAAAGTATTACAAAAATCTCAAGCCGTTTATTAAGTGTGCTAAAAGATAAATGTTAGTCGATAATAATCTTTAGGATATCGGATTTCCCCAAACTAATTGCAAGCAAAGGCTAGGAAGCTCAAGTGGACCGGGACAAAACACCGAACACGAGAGTCTTCAAAAAATTTTGGATCAATCCTGCAATAATCACAAGTACAAACAACAACAATCGGAAGAGTACAAGCCTCCTCACATCACAATAGAAATAAGAAAGAAAATGGATAAGCATGGGGTGCCTCCCACGAAGCGCTTTGTTTTTGGTAACCGAGTCACATAGCTTGACTCGATCCCTGGATTCATTCGTCCTTAGGGAAAGTCTGGAGATCCGGGACAACCATTATTGGTGTGTCTCCTCCGAAGTAATGCTTAAGTTTGTGGCAATTAACTTTGAAGTTTGATCCGTCGGCATGAGATAATTTTGCAGTGCCATATGGAAAAACTTCGGTTATAGTGAAAGGGCCGGACCATCGGGTTTTAAGCTTCCCCGATAATATCTTTAGACGAGAGTTGAAAAACAAGACTTGATCACCAACATTGAATATGCGGTTTTTGATTTTCGAGTCGTGAAGCTTCTTCGTCCTCTCTTTATAAATTAAAGAATTCTCGTATGCTTGATCACGAAGCTGATTAAGTTCATTAAGTTGCAGCTTTCGGTGATCGCCGCAGTTTTAAGATCGAAATTAGCATGTTTTAATGCCCAATATGCTCTATGCTCTAATTCGATAGGTAGATGACACGACTTTCCATATACGGGCTTGTAAGGGGTGCAACCAATTGGTGTCTTATAAGCGGTACGGAATGCCCACAAAGCGTCATCTAGTTTGTCGGACCATAAGGCACGGTTTTCTCCAACCGTCCTTTCTAGAATATGTTTTAAACCTCGATTAGACACCTCCACTTGACCGCTCGTTTGAGGATGATAAGCGGTAGCTAGACGATGTGTGACCCCATACTTAGACATTACTTTAGCAAATTTATCATTACAGAAATGGGTCCCACGATCGCTTATAATAGCTCTCGGTGTACCGAATCGGGCAAAAAGAGATTTCAAAAACTTAACTACAACTCTAGCATCGTTAGTGGGGAGCGCCTTGGCTTCGACCCATTTGGATAGGTAATCAACGGCTACGAGTATGTATTTATTTCCTCTAGATGACGGAAATGGTCCCATGAAGTCTATGCCCCAGACATCAAAGATTTTACACACTTGGATGGAATTTTGTGGCATCTCATCACGCTGTGAAATTTTTCCCTAACGCTGGCACGAGTCACAGTTTTTGACTAACTCATGGGCATCTTTGTAGATTGTGGGCCAATAAAATCCTGAATCAAAAACCTTTTTGGCGGTGTAGTTGGCACCGTAATGTCCCCCGGTGGGTCCACTATGGCAAGCTATGAGGATGTCGATAGCTTCTTGGCCCGAAACACATCGTCGGATCACTTGATCCGCACAGGTTTTGAATAGAAAAGGGTCGTCCCAAAAATAGTGTTTGACATCTTTGAAAAAATTGTTTTTCTGCTGAGTTGACATTCCTTTGACAATGAAATTCCCCGCGTGGTAATTTGCATAATCGGCAAACCACGGGGTACTTGGGTCACCACGAGAAGTCACCATATTAAGTGTCTCGAGAGGAAAATTTTCGTTTATTTCCTTTGGATCGAGAACATTTTCATACGGGTT
The DNA here is from genome assembly GCA_026074375.1 of Tanacetum coccineum. Lineage (NCBI taxonomy): Eukaryota > Viridiplantae > Streptophyta > Magnoliopsida > Asterales > Asteraceae > Tanacetum > Tanacetum coccineum. Next base: position 6,575 of record BQNB010190867.1, on the reverse strand, counting down.
TTCTAATCGGGAAAGATGATCGGCCGCGTAGTTCTCGGCTCCCTTCGTATCAATTACTTTAAAATCGAATTCTTGAAGGAGGAGAACCCACCGGAGCAATCGCGCCTTGGCGTCTTTCTTATTAAAGAGGTATTTAAGGGCGGAATGATCCGTATACACTATGCTTTTATTCATGATGAGGTACGACCGGAATTTTTCGAAGGCGTACACCACGGCTAACATTTCCTTTTCCGTTGTGGTGTAGTTTGATTCCGCCTCGGTCATTGTTTTGCTTGCATAATGTATAGGCCTAAAGTGTTTCTCAATTCGTTGCCCCAGAACCGCACCTATGGCATAGTCACTTGCATCGCACATAAGCTCAAAGGGCTGGTCCCAGTCGGGGGCAATCAGAATTGGAGCTTCCGTAAGTTTTTTCTTTAAAATCTAAAAAGCTTGAATGCAATCTTCGGAGAAAATGAAAGGAGTGTTTTTCTCAAGGAGATGGGTCATGGGTCGAGAAATTTTTGAAAAGTCCTTGATGAATCTACGGTAGAAACCTGCATGTCCGAGAAAACTCCTAATACCCTTGACGGTAGTTGGATGAGGTAATTTAGCAATGACGTCTATTTTGGCTTTGTCGACTTCTATTCCTTTCTTTGAAATTTTGTGTCCAAGAACGATGCCTTCTTTCACCATAAAATGGCTTTTCTCCCAATTTAGAGCCAAATTAGTGTCTTCACACCGTTTAAGCATCTTTTCTAAATTGGAAAGGCACGTAGAGAAAGAATTTCCAAAAACTAAAAAGTCGTCCATGAAAACTTCCATCGTCTTTTCAATCATATCATGGAAGATAGCCATCATACACCTCTGGAACGTGCCTGGTGCATTGCATAAGCCGAAAGGCATGCGGCGGTAAGCAAACGTTCCGTATGGGCAGGTGAATGTGGTCTTCTCTTGATCAGCAAATTATAAGCAAGAAAAATAAAACATAAAGATAAATTGAACTTACAAGTGACTTAGCTAAACAAAGGGCTTATAAACGCTCAAGAAAGCTATCTACAGCTTAGCTTAACATCAAGGATCAGCCTAGTAAAGTCACATAAGCACTTCCCGTTTAACCTTATATCCAAAAGCTCAAATCCAATTGATTAAATGGTAATTAACTGATTAAAATTTGGATTAATATATCTTGAGATCTTTTTATAGCTCAATCCAAGCATATAGACTCATAAGCTTATGAAGATGGCCTTGTGAAAGCTTATGAAATAGTAGACCACAACATTGATACGTAAAAGAACTTCATAGAGGAAAACAGATTATGTAAAAGGTAAAAAAGATGAATTCATAAAATAAAACTGATTACAATATGATAAAATTTTAGAGTACAATAAAGTTGGAAAAAGTAACATTACTTAAGCTAAAAGCTTAAAAAAACGCTAAAAATAAGCAATATAAAAAAATATAAAAGCTAAAAAAACTAACTACCGTAGTGTGATGTAATGTGAAGGGGCTTTTTATAGCCTGATAAATGAAGCTTCTTGGTCCTTGGATCACGCTCCCCTCTCCCTTAATCTTGCCTTTCATTCACTCCATCATGGATCCCCATATGTTGTCCGGTATTGATCAATTAGGTAAGCACACTTATTACCTAACGTGCGCATTCCGTGTTGTCAACCTCCCGTAGCTTATCTTTTTGATCACTTGTTTTAGTGCAAAAAGTTGATCCTTTGTGTGTTTCTTGTCAGTCCCACGTGTCACTTCCCTGTTGGATTTCAACCAATGAGGACCTTAGATGACGTCAAACTCTACCATGTCATTCCTTATTACTTGAATTAGAGAGCCACGCTAGCATTTGATTACCCTCCATTTTAGCACGGGGTTATAGGGAAATGAGATGATGAACAATAATTTCTTTTACCCAACGAAATTCAAATGAGAGGGTGGTTTTTGACTCGGTATGTGTGGAGCTTTGAATTGGTTATTAGTGTGGTTTTGGCTTGCGGTTATATAAATGTTTATAATAAGTTTAACAATGATGGGCTGTTTTTGGATTTTTTGGGTTTATCATTAGTTAGTTGAACTTTGGTGACCAAGGGTGAGCTGGAGTGCGACTTTTTGACCCTTCTTGCTATCAAATCCCTGGCTTTTGTACACTCTTTCGTATCTCTTGCACTCTTTTCCGTCTCGTGCTCGGTTTTGTCTGGTTTTTGACCATTTTCTTGTGATATTTGCATTATCTGTACCTACACAATCACAAAGACAAAACAAGCAATATACAAGGCAGTTATTGCAGCAATATTGTATCTTTTTAGGGGACATTTTTAATATATAGGATATGTGATTTTCTCACAATCACGCATAGCATCCTATACTCTTGAGCACCATTGCCTGTGATGAAGATTCATTTGTTTGGTGCATTGCTTCCTGCAAGTTGTCACCATAAGATCTTCTCCTCTTGATTCCTTCAGATCTACACTTCTCTTAGCAAATGACATTTTCTGTGAGAGTTGTAGCACTCAATCTTTGACTTATCAAGAGAAACAGATCGTTTTTCTTTGAAGTCCAAATTCCTTCCTGTCCTTTGAATGGACTTCTTTACTCTGACAATCACAAAGCCACCTGGCCACGAAATCCAATTCTCCAGTCATCTCCATCCATTCTGCTGAAAATCCCCTCATTCTCCAAGTTGAGGACTTGGTGTTGGGTTATGCAAGGAAGGAGTAAGCCGACATCATGAGCACATGTAGTGAGATGGACGTTATTAATTCCACCAGTAGTACTAACTCCAAAATCTCCACTGGCAATACTAACTTCATTAGTACTGCCAGAAAAGCCAAATTATAAGAAGCAGAGTTGGAACCTGAAGACCTTTTCAACTCATCTTCATACACCCTAATATTGTTGTAAAGGTCATCAATATCAATCTCATCAATGTCTGCTAATTCCTCATGATGGGGGCAATCTGATTCCCATGAAGAAGGAAGACTTCTAAGGAACTTCTGGTTGATATCTTCCTTTGATATTGGAGCACCATGAACCTCCAATTGACTTATCAATTTTCGGAATCTATCATAAGCTTTGTCCAAGCTTTCATTTGATGCAGTACAAAAATTTTAAAACTGATGTTTTCAAACATTTTTCTGCATCTTCTTGGATTCTACATTACCACCAAACCTCGATTTGATTTCCTCCCAGAGTGATTTAGCATCTGCAACATTGTGAAACTTGATGAGGTATTCATCATGTAATTGCTAGAAAGCAAGAGCTTTTAACGTCTTTCCGATTCCTTTCTAGCAGCCAGTTGTTGGCAGTCCTTAGAGCAGGAAGGAGCAGAAGGACCAATTGATCTCCTGTTGTGGCAAGTTCTCTTCAAGATCTCCATTGACAATAACATCCCATAGTGTTATGGTCTGTATGACAGATATGTCGCATTCTCATGCTCTAAATATCGTACTCTCCCATCCTGATGATAGGGATCTTCATTGTAGTGATTGTGGGTGGAGGAATGTCTTGTTAGCCTTCTTACAATTGAGTCTTCTATCAGAGTTGTCCACATCAAGATCTGATACCACTTTGTTGGATCATTTTACTGAATAGATCTTAACCTTCAGCTTGCAAAGAGTTTGCTCCTTTGAAAATTCTAAAGATACAATAATGAAAACACTGAGTAAACACAAATTGATTATGCCGGAATCTAATCAATAATACTAAGAAGAACAATATTGAATATCACAAAAGAACTTTTATATTAAACTTTGAATCTGCCTAGGTTACAGATTACAAACTAAGATTACTATATGATCTCTATGATCTGTGTATGAACTATAATCTACTAACTATGCCTAGAGGTTCCTTTATTGACTCAAGGAAAACCCTAATTGGGCCTTTACAAAACACTTAAAAGATAAAGCATATCCTTTCCTAAGGATAAAGTCTCATGCTATCTTTAACTTCTAACTAACTTCCTGCGTAAGCAGACTTAACTATTACAGAAAGCATATTAACTAATTAACACTACCAGTACTAACTATGATAATCCTTCTACCAGTACTAACTATGTAACTAGCAGAACTAACTATAATATACTAACAGAATTAAGTCTGTTATACAAAACTCCTAACAGGTTATTTATTTCATATCTTGTGTCTACTTGGTTTAACGCAGCTTATTTGTCACGAGCTTATTTCTGTCAAATTTTCATTGCTTATTTAGGCTTAAAATAGCTTTAAGAAGCATATTTGTGGCTTAATATTCGTGGCTTATTTCCTGTGAAAGGAGATTATTTTGGGTTGCTTATCATTGGTGTGGTACTCAACGCTTGCAAGAAGAAAGACGTGACTATTTGAGATTTTGTCACTACCGATCTAAACCATCGAACGAGTTCAACCGATCTAGTAAACACCTTGAGGAACCGAACTAGTGTACTGAACGAGTTCAACTTTGAGCACCGATCTAGTATTTTTCCTTCAAGCACCGAACTAGTTCATTCTTTAGGACCCGAACTAGTTGACTCAAAGTAGACCCGATCTAGTTCTTTCTTTATGTACCGATCTAGACGTTTTTCAAAAGCACCCGATCTAGTAAAATTCTTAAGCAACCGAACTAGTCAAAAAACCCTTTAGGAACCGAACTAACTCAGACCCGAACAAGTCTATACACGTTTAAGTTTTTTTTGGTTTTACGGTTTCGAGTGACGTTAACCAAGGGACTTAAGACATACACCGTTGTGATTGTGACTCATTTTTGATCAACGTGGTATATTTGGTTTTTACCGACAATCACCGTACCATTCTGCGAGCTAAAAAGAACAAACATTACTTTTAAAAAATTTTAAAAGTGGAAGACAATTAAAAAGGAGGGAAATTCGTTTCATTATTACACTAAGATTCAGAATTGACAAGACTGGTCCCTGAACTTCACACCCATTTCACCATTGGTCCTTTGGTAGCTTGTTAACCCTCTTTGTTAAAACATCATTACACCGTTAGTCCTTACTCCTTTATAACAGCCCGTTAGCCCTCCAAAGTGAATTTCAATTGCACCGTTTGTCCCTATTTGAGTTTTAATCAACCGTTAATCATTTCAAGCTTAAATTTTATGCACCGATCATCGTTTTAAGATCATTTTTCGCCAACAAAAGCTCAAATTCTTCAATTTCAACCATAATTAATCATTGTTTCACGGTTTCTTCTTGATTTTGTAAAATCCCACAAAAGATATGATTATTTTCTTGGTTTAAATCAAAGATTTGTGAAATCCCGTGAACGTTAATTGGTTTCAATCTACAAAAACAACCACTTTACCCACTAAAGATCCTTGTTTATCATTTCACATCACTTTTGCAATGTCGACTCAAAAAGACATCATTGCTTTTAGAGCACAACGAATTGCAAACACACATGATCCTTTGGCATCAATGGCAAACACTCAGACACCGTTTCACCCAAATCACTCATCACTCATTTCCTACATACAACATCCACAACCCAACAACAACTTTGTCCCACAACCTTTATTCGACATGAACTATCTGCAACATCCAATGCAAAATCCTAGAGATATATCAAATCCCACAACTGCATTAGACATAGCACTTGAATTCATGTTTAAGGCATTTCAGCTAAACAACACCACACTAACAAACAACAACCAAATAAGTTCATCAAACCCTTGCTACAGTCAGATTGCACAATCGGGTATGAATATAGATTAAGACAGACATATACTAATGGTTGATGATAATGTTAGGAACCAGTTTAGACAGAATGCAGTGCAGAATGTAGAACATTTGGTTGGGCAGAATGTAGTTCAGAATCAGGGTATTCAGAATGTTAGGAATCAGATTGGGCTTAGTGTTGTTTCAGAAATTGCAAATCAGCATGGGAAAGGAAATGTTGTAGCAGCACAGGCTAAGGGTAATGCAAATAGGAATAATGGTAATCAGATAAGGTGTTACAACTGTCAAGGATATGATCATCTTGCCTGCAACTGCACAATAAAGCCAGGGAAATAGGATGTTGCTTATCTTCAAAAACAAATGCAGATTGCTCTAAAGGAAGAAGCAGGGATCTAACTCACTCAAGAGGAATTTGATTTCATGGCTGATGTAGGTGCTTATGAAGAGATTGAGAGAGTAAATGCCAACTGCACTTTAAAAGATAATTTGCAGCAAGCATCAACATCGGATACTCAGACTAACAAAGCTCCCGTTTATGATTCAGATGAATCAGCTGAGGTACACCATTTAGAAAATTGTTATGATAATGATATATTTGATATGTTTACTCAAGAAGAGCAATATCCTGAGCTACTCGAGCCCATTCCCGAATCACACCAAGTACCACATAATGATAGTAATGTTATTTCTGAGGTTTCTAGTGTGAAACAAAGTAGGGGAATAGTAGAACATCATCTTGCTACTCCTAAGGAAACACGTGCTTTATATGATTCATTATATAATAATTTAGCTACTGAAGTTGAGAAAGTCAACTCGGTCAATCGCAAATTTAGAGAATATAATGTTGATTTGACCACTGAGCTTGCTAGATATAAAAATCAAGAAAAGTGTTTTGAAATTAGTCAAGAAAAATATGACA
>BQNB010190866.1:0-11745 GCA_026074375.1 Tanacetum coccineum | reverse complement strand
CAATTATTCTCTCTCTCTAACTTTCTCTCTCTAGATCTCTTTAGATCTATACATGTTTGTGTGAATTAGGGAACCTACAATTTATAAACATAATCTAGAAATTATAGTCCATCAATTGATTGTTACATCATCTTGGGCATTTAGCTTAATCGCGTGTAACATGTGTTTTATTTGTGTTTAGTTGACTGCGAGGAATTTGTGAAGTAACTGTGCATCAGGTGAGTTTTATAGTCCTATTTTTTTCGTTTTTATATTAGGATGGAAATGATGTAAATGTTTTGAAATGTTTCATTATTGTGATTATGTCTTTTAATTATGTATTGACATTACATAACTATTATATGACTATGTGTTACATGTTGATATAGAATGGGATCGGATGAGTACGCCTACTCAGTGTTATTTGTGATATTGAATGGGATCGGATGAGTACACCTACTTAGTGTGATTTGTGATATTGATTAGGATCGGATGAGTACACCTACTAAGTGTTGGTTATGGTACCCGAGATGTATCAGAGGGATACGCCTATCCTATGTTTGTGTGGTACATTTTGGGTGAGCTTGGTTGCTTATAGTACCAGTGATAATCTAAGCCCGAATGTGTTATTAAGTGTGTGGATATGTTGATTTGATTTTGTGCATGCTAGCATAGGGTCATGATAGTTCATAATTGTCCTACCTCATTTTGTTAATCACAGTGAAATGACTATAGAATATCTTAACACATAAAGAATGGAATTAGTTGAGAGTTTTAGAGAGAGAAAGAGGTGGTTGGATGAACACTTAGAGAGAGAAACAAAGAAGAGAATATTAAATTAAGTGTGTGTGAGAAAATGAACAACCAGCACCTTCTCCATGTGTGGAGAGGTATTTATACATCAAGCTTGTAACCGGCCATGGGCTTAAGTTATGGGCTTTCCATGTGTCTTTGGCTCAATTAGCTTACTAACATTACATATGATTAATCTATGAGCTATGACTAACTATATTGGAAGTGACTGATACTTTTGTATTCTTAACAATCTCCCCCTAAGGGAGGTCACTCCAATTTACAAAAACTTAAACCTAACATACTATGCTTTGACTTCAGTCTTGAGCTCGTAGTCTTTAACTTCAATCTTTAACTTGTGAATTGATGTAGTGATCATTGACATTAGGCTTCAGCTTGTTCTAATAGGCTTGACTTGTATGTGAATCTTGAGCTTCTTTGAGATCATCAACCATGCATAATCTCTTATCATCATCTTATGATCTTTAGCCTTCTTGTGATCTTATGACTTCTAGACCAACATGCTCATACTGTTCTTGATGTTGAAAGCTTGTGTAACCATCTTTCTTGATATTCTTTAACTTTAACACTTTGTCACTTTATGGAGGACGTACGGTATCAATCTTAATACTTTGTCACTTCAAGAAAGACGTACGGTATCAGAGTAGCGGAAGTCTTGAAACATGTACTTGAGCTTTCATGATGTCTTTATATATATTGGTCGAGTATGAGCATGTGGTATTGGCTTCGACTTGTCATCGGGAAACTGCTACCACCATCAAGAAACCTACATGAATGGGTTAGTGATAAACAACATATATGGATGAAAGTGGCTTTGTCACTTCGTCAAATACGGTTGTAGCAACCACGGTTCCCCGTTACTCAGTATAAATACTGTCTGTGATTAGGTAGAATTCTGAATAATCTCCTTAACAGGGTTTCGTAGTTGCACTAGCTGTTCTCATTACCGGAGCGTCTCAAAGCAGACAACACGGTAAGAGTGAACCGGTAAGTTACTATCTTCCCGATTAAGCCGTCAATTCGTGTTCAGCTTTCCTATGTTCAGATACCCTTGTGAGGCTTCCCATGGACATAAGATTGAAAATATAATTTAGAAAATCTGTCAGTGTGTCAAATTGCAAACGTTATTATAACTCACCAAACAGTTTTATCTTTCAAATTCACACAATTCTAAGCTGGACGCGAACCAATATCCAGTATCTACAAGCACGATTCCGAATAGAACTCACAGTCACCATACCCAAGGAGCTTGTTTATGTTGCTCAAGCAGGGATTTCCCATCTTCAACTGGAATAAACTTTAATTATCACTCGGATGGTCTGGCAAAATCACAAGGATAATTCGTAGACTCTTAATATAAATTTCTTGTATTTACCATTGTGTGAATTTACAAGCATAATTTTGCAAGTGCCTAATGAGATTTTAGGATGATCTCTTTTGGCTCTAGAATCAATAGTGCACTTTGGTTTTAGTGATTGGAGGCTGGAGCAGACTGTCACCTTTTCAATACCAACTAACTCGGAGTGAGAAAGTTGATAGAAATACGTGTAATCTCCATGAGAAATAAAACTAAAATCTTTTGAGAGATTCTGAGTGGCTAGGGAGGGTTGTGCATTGCATCACTGGGTCGATGATGTCAGTCTTCAATGTCAACAATCATCTTTGTGATTCTTTATCAACACTGTATTTACCCGTTTTCTGCCTAAGTGTAATGGTGCTTACTTTCTTTCACCCATTATCATGAAACATTTCTTTAATTCTTCAAAACCCCTTCAGTGCAATACCCGAGACTTCATAACTAGACCGTTTTGTGGGTTTGTTCCAATACTAGCTCCATCCCAGTCGGCACTTTTCTCTTATTCTCACTTTTACTCCTTTTTTCATACCTAAGGACTACTACACTATCTAGTGGAATATCCCGGGGAAGATTCCTCCAGTTCTGGCTGGATCATGGGAATGAATACCTAAACTTAACCACCTTATAACTCCAATACAGTAATTTAAATGGTCGGTCTTTGGTACTTCTACATTTCAGCCGATCACGTAACCATTTGCTCCCCCTTCATATGTGCATCGATTAATCGAAAGAGTTTAGCACATATATTGGATAGCATATACTTGAGTTCTTAAAAATCACATTATTAGCCATATATTTTAATCATATTTTCTCCCCTTATCAAAAATATTAAATCTCTTGATATTTTGGATATCAATTGATTCAAATATAACTACTTTCGGGGAAAAAATGTCCAATTATTAACAAGCCGTATTAGGAATATTTATAATGCTCCTCTTAAATTATGATGGTATTATATGGTGTTTGAGTATGATAATTTGAAAAAAAATTGAATTTACTAAGAAATTCTTGAAAATTCATACTCAAACACTATATATGCCTACTTTTTAAGTCTACACTATTTATATACATATTCACAAGATTATTATATACGAGAAATTGACCTGAAATTAGTTGAGACAAAATATGACAAAGTCATATTATCCTTTCTAGTAGCCTGAGATCATTCCTGTATACCCTTCCACCAACAAACTTCTCTAGATTCCGCATCAACCTCCTTTGATAAAGCTACTTGTCTATATCCTGAACCATAACCCGATCCCTCTTATTGTCTAAGTTAATCCATTTCCTCATTGGCAGATATTACATCTTTATTCCCTTAGCAATATCATTAAGAGCAGACTGAACATCATCGAGCATGCCATCATCGAATTTATGAAGTTCATCAGCACGCATCAATCATTTTTTATTCATCTGGTCCTTATATATCACTCTTTTTGGGTCTAAATATGCAGTGTACATGGTCCTTTGTCTGAGATTTGACTTAACTGTGTCTGGCATGGTAAGGTTGAGCTTCTTTTAGTAACTTTTGAAACCTAGTTGAAGATCTTCCACTTGCCTTTGAATGACAATCCGTCTTATGTACATATGTAATGCCACATTCAAATCATACCATTCATCGATTGTGAGATTGGTCAGCTTTTGTTGAACGAGTAAAAGTAACATGTCCTCAATGTCTTGTAGACATAGTCTTTTGAAATCACCTTCTTTAAACGTATATAGCTTCTGATCATCTTGATGAACTTCAATCTCTTCCAGGTGACCATAGTCATACATCTTCATAATTTTAAGTCTGGTTACCGTAATAATTCTTCTTTTGGAGTAAACATCTTTAGACGAAGTCAAGTTGCTAGCATACCCATAGAATCTTTGGCGTTTTGGACCCGAGTATGAAGTGCCCAAGTAAGCATGTTGATCCCAATTTCACCAACATTATGGACCCACAAGTTATTTACCATACTTCGTCGATCATTTAGATCATAAGTAAAGTTTTTGTCTTTGTTTACATGAAGTTGAGTATCGTCCTACTTAAAACACCGCCCTTCAGAATTCAGATCATTATTAATACAGTAAATCCTGAGGGAAGTAATTTTGGCTGTCCTTGATGATCTTGAATTACCGGAAGAGGCTTTTTGATATCGAACGGATACGGTTTGTTTTCAGGGTTATGCCATCACTTCATTTAGTTGTTTCTTTGGAACATTCTTCAAGATGGTACTCTAATTCTGTAATACTCTTGCAAGTTCCTTTAAGCAGGTTGAATGCCAGTCTAACCAGAATTTTTTAAGTTAGATTTGGAATTTTAAGCCGATTCATGACAAATGCAGAGAAATCAAATGAAGTATCATTGAGCTCATTAAATGAAGTGGGAGGTTCTTCAGCATGTGCAACTTGACTAATCTAGGTCTGAGGAGGTCGAAAGTCAACATGTTGTCTCTTACTCCAATCAGGATCAGGAGTTGGAGGTCGCTCAGGTTTCTTGAACCAGTCGGCTTTGGTAACCTCCTTGTCAGCGGGTTGTTCATCATTGTCTCCCGTGACGAGCTCTTGATCTGGTTGCATGTCTGAGTCTTTAACAGTATGACTTGGCTCCTCTGCATGGGCAGACTTGCCGGAAGACTTATGTTGAGATTAGGAGGCATCTTTAAAGGTACTTGAAGATTTCTTTTCCTTTGACTGTGAATCTCTGGAGGACTCAGCATCTTTACTCGATTTCCTTCTTTTCTTCCCTTGGTCTGATCCAGCGGAGGGTCTCGATCTTTGTCACTTTCATCTCAAGTCCTCTTCAATGAAAAGACTTCACCATATGAATCAAAGAGATCTTTTTCAGTGTTATATGACTCGACCAATGCATCATAAAGCTTCTTTTTGTAGTCAGCTTTATCATATGACTTGTTCTTCTCCATCTTGTCTATCATTATCTTTGTAAGTTTAAACTCGGAGAGTGATGTGGCCGCCTCATAAAAGACTGTGGTTGAGATGAAGACCTTGTTAAGACAGCAACTTCTAGAGACTCAGTGACATTTTTCTCAATAACATGAGTTGCAACATCTGAGATTGCTTGAGAAAGAATCTGAGGTAGTTGAGTATTGACTTCCTCTTTGATAATTGACCTTATCGTTGAGTCAACAAGTTCTATACACTCCTTTTTATCAGCTTGAGCTTCTTCTCTACAGTCAAAATTATGTGCTTGAATGGTCTTGTTTATCGCTTCTCCAAGTTTTTTATCCATGTAACGATCAACTATAGCAGGAATAGAGGAGAGAGCTTGAGCATACTGGTCAACTTGCTTTATCTCTGACACATCTTTTTCCAGGTTGAAGACTCTTTCATTGAATTTGAATACAAAAGCGAAATCTAGAAGTGCATGAAGTGATGTTGTAGTGTCTGAAGCCGTTGGTGTCGGAGTTGGTGTTGCTTGTTGCGATAGAGGATTAAAGAAAGGAGGTAGTGGAGGAACAGTTATGGTGAAACTTGATGTGATTTTTAGGAATTTGCTGGTTGCTTCTTAAGTCTGTGTCCATCAAAGAAGCAATCTCATTGTCAGCTAGAGATGGATTATCAAGATTTAGGAGCTTGCTTGTAAAGTCAGAGGAGACATAAGAGATTTGTGTTGGACCTATAGTCTTTTGTGTGTCAAGAACATGTGTAAGTGTCACATGAGCATCTTCCTCTACATGCTCAAATCCTGATTCTTAAGAAGCATTTTGTTGTTTTGAGGCACCTTGATCAGCATTGGTCATATCAGTATCTTCATTTCCCAAATTCACATTCACATCATTATACAACTCCTTAGTAGCCTCATTATCTTCTTCTTCATCCATTGATTCTTCATCATTAATCTTTTCTTCTTTTTCAATATTGAATTCATCATCACATTCTTCTTCTTCTTCGTTATGTTCTTTATTAGTCTTATTGGGATCAGGAATCTCATCTCTATCAGATTCTGTCCTTTCGTTATCACTTTCATCATTATCATCACTATCATTATCAAAGTCATCCTCATCATCATCCTCTTCATCACTATCTCCCCAAGATTCTTTCTCACTTTCAGATTCGTATGTAGGTACATCAGGAACCCCTAGTAGTGTACCAGCTCCTTCATCTGTACCAGAGGTCTTTTGTTGTTGCTCATTAGGAACTTTTGACTAAGTGTCAACTCTATCACCTGAGCCACTTGCATGTGATATGTGAAAGTCTTTCTTGCAGCCAGCTTTAGTTGTTCTGCTTCAGTTAATGCAACCTCAGATAAGACAGCTAATCCTTTGGCTTTTGGCTTCTTTGCATGTGCTATCTTCTTGTCCAGATTTATGCCACCTGAGCTTCAGACTTTATTATGGTCTCGCTTTAGTAGCTTGAACAGGCTTCTGCTTGGGTGATGTATCAGAATCAACTTTCTTTTGAACGTACTTTGGTTTGGAGTTTTCTCTCCAGAAGCAAAAGCGTAGTATGTCTTGTAAGCATTGGATTCCAACATTGCTGGTTTGTTAGTTCCTTTGGGAGAATGGTACCATATACTTGAGTATCTTCATCTCTGGAGATACATATCATAGAAGTAAACATGGTTTCATCTCGAGCAGTGCCAAAACATTTTGTTTCAACTGTAAATAGACTACATTTTGGAGCTCGCGACTCCATGGTTACTATGATATGATTTGTTTGGGCTTGGTAATTGGACTTGATTTGATTTTCTGATTCATCTTACCTTACACTATGAATTGACTTCTGATTTGTCTTACCTTATATTTGTATTCCTTTGATCATGTCTTGTGATATCCTTTGCACCTTATATCGTATCCTTTGATTTTCCGTTATCTTTTGCGTTCGATTATATATATCTGTTCACTGGGCTTTGTAAGCTCAGCCGCACTTTCTTTTCCTGCGGCAGGTATCTAAGCTAGGAGCTGGGGTTGCTTTCGGGATATGAGTGCTGAGTGTGGACTTACCCTAGAGATCTTAGTTTTGATATATGATTTGTTACTTTTCGAGACATTCGTTATTTCGGTTATTTCGTTTGGATATGTCTGTCCTTTAAGAACTTATGTACCTTAAGTCATGTTGACTTATTTTCCTTTGGTATTTATTTAAGACTTCCGCTGTTTATGCTTGTGTTATGATTATGTATGCCTTTGATGTCACACCATATTTGTAATACTTCTACCCTTTTGGGTCAGGGCGTTACACTCATGTTGCATTTCCCAAACTTAAGACGGTTCGCAGAGGCAACAAGAGCATCATCAAGGGCTTTCTGTTGAGCTTGAGTGGTATTCATTTTTCTGCTAAGATTTGACCAATATAGTTTATACATATAACCAGTTATATATATAACACATTATAAGGCCTTTGATTGTTGAATACTTAAGCTTGATTCATGTTGTGATATCATTTTAACGATTAGGCTCATTAAGGCATTTAGCATTATTGAATAAGATCTAATCATCCGAATGACAACTTAATTAGGCATAATGTGAAAGGCATTAAGACAATTGAAATAGTGTTTTTGGGAATCCTATTCAAACTAACTTGTAGAGAATAAGGTAACCTAAGACATGTTCAGATATCCTTGTTGAACCTTGATATATAACCTACTTAACTTGATTAGATTTCATAATTAACCAGTTTTAATTAGCTACCTAACTTGAGTTTTAATTTGCCTTTAGAAAAAATTCAATCTTAAAAATCCTTAAAATCAATTGCTAAATTGCCTCCTATTGAGGATTGTTAAATCGCCTCCTAAGTAGGGTTGTTAAATCGCCTCCTATAGAGGATTGATAAATCGCCTCCTACTTAGAGTTGTTAACTCGCTTCCTAAAGGAATTGTTAAATCGCCTCGAGAAGGGGTATTGTTAACTCGCCTTATGAAGGGAGTTGTTAACTCGCCTCGTGAATGTGTTGTTAACTCGCCTTCTGAAGGAAGTTGTTAACTCGCCTTCTGAAGGCATTGTTAACTCGCCTTCTGAAGGCGTTGTTAACTCGCCTCATACAGGCAGTTGATAACTCGCCTTCAAACACATTTTCACAAACATGAATTTAACAAATCAAGAATGGTTCAAATAGCATTCTTAACAGATGAATAACACTTAGGTACATTTATAACAACATTTAGCCACAGAATCTTTAAGAACGATAAAAACAAGCATATATATTCATTTTGATGCATTCATACAAGAAACAACACACAAGGATGAGGTTTAAAGGCTCAAACATATTCAAGAAAGATAATACAAAGGTCCTAGCACAAAACCCACAAACATTTTATAGTATTTCTCCTAAACCTAAATTTTCGTGTACAAGAATCACACAAAACTCAATCAAATGTTAACCAAATAAAAAGCTATTTAAACGAGTGTTTTACACACCTAAACTAACAAAACCCCTCAAAAAATTTAAGGTTTTAAGCACTTTTAATTTTGATGAACCCTAATTCAAGATTTAGGGTTTTCATGACCAATCATGGATAAAACACTAATTCCTTCGAGTTAGGGTGTAGGAATCATGAACTTAGTTATACCTTTTGCTTGATAATCACTTGAAATGGAGGATTAAAGGTTGGTGATTTTGAATGGGTTGGGAGGAGGAAAAAAATTATGCTAAGTGTTGTGTGTGTGTGTAAAAAACACAGGGTAGGTGAAAGTGTTATAAAACAAAATACTTTTGCCCCCTCTAGTTTAATATCCTATGCATTTTTCTTATACAAGTTTTATTAGGCAAGTAAAGTTTAACAAATGGCACAAATAGTCCCTAATGTTTTTAACTAGCATACCTAAAAACTTATATTTGCACAAATACTCCTTAAAGGCATAAACACATAACAGATAAGGCGCACAAAAGCTAAACTTAATTAACTCCCCTTTAATTGTTAACCCGTTATTGTTTAAAACATTTTTCTTTATCACAAAACTGATTTTATGAAGAAGATATTTGACATTTTCTCCCCCTCAAACAATGACCAGTTTTCTATTTAAAGAGCTGTAGTCGTTGTTTAAGTGGTCAAATGTCTTTAAAAATCATTTTCTGATGAAGTATTGTTTAATTTAGAAAATCAACACCAATTATATTAGATTTCTCTTATTTTCACACATAAGCGCACTGACACGTACACTTATGGAATATAGGAAGCACGGGTTATGATGCAAAGTAATTACAAACGTACTCTCATCTTTGGATTGAGAGATGAACTCCAATACATGTTCTCCTACATAGAACACATGCTTTCACAACCTCCCTTTCCAAACACTCCACTACCATCAATCTCTCCAAACTAAACATACTCTATGTTTAGTTAATCAGTTTTAAATAATTGTCAATCAAACCTTTTGCAAGCAAGTCCTATGGAATTCTTGAAATATTAGGAGATTTGTAGTTTAACTTTAATGTATGTTGTACTAATATGCTTCAAGCATATTATTTCTATTTCATGTATGCATGATTGTGTTTTATACATATTTTTTTTTATGTTTAGTGAATGCTCTTTAGTATTATGTTATAAAGTATGCATTTGCTTGTACTTAAATTTGATGTATGCATATTATTTTTCCTTTCTTTGCTATATATGTTAGAAAAATTAGTGTGGTTCTTCTAACTTGTTTTTGTAGCAAAGTTATCATAGCTCGATTCCTTGGTGCCATCGAACGAGGGTGAGTACACATCAAGCGGGAGCATTTATTCCGTCGGTTTTACTAACATTCATTGACGAAGCCTTTTTGATTCTACAAAAAGGGGAAGAAATGGAAATAAAACTCACTAAATACTTGTTTAAAAATAATTTTACATTTAATAAGTTTAGATTTTTGTAATCATCAAAAAGGGGGAGATTGTTGATATAAATAATGCCTAAAAACGTTATTAATATTTTTCGACCTCTCTACGTTTTGATAATCACAAAATGTAAAAACGACCAATGAAAAATTATTCGTAAACAAGTCATTAGTAGTAAGTTTTCATTTCGAAAATTTAATCACTTAAAGGTATGAATAAATAAATGCTTAATGCATTTTATGATCAAAGGAATTTTTATTCAACCTTACATTTTTATAAAAATTTTACAAACATTTTTATAACTTTTACAAAATATTTTTAGATTTAAAAGAAATGTTTTATTCAAAATAAATATTTTGAATTCAAATTTTCTACCTAAAAACGGCTATAAATGTTCCAGAAAAGACAAAAAAAGGAGCGTCCAGGCTGGGCGGCCCCCTTAATTATTAAGGGGACCGACACCCTAATTAAGGGGGCCGGCCAGACAAAAATCCCCCTCAGTTTGCCTATAAATACTGGACTATTCCCTACTGATTTTCTTACCTTTTGCACACACTTTCTTTCTATTCTAAATCAGTTTATACTCTTCTACAATCATTTGATCATTTAAACATAAAGCTTTGTTTCCAAGTGATCCAAGCTTAATTCCTCAAGTGCAAGAGAAGAATACTTCTTATCATCAAGCCAAGAAGTGTTATAGTTTAGTTGGTGTTGTTGTGAAGTTGTGTTAGATCTTGTAAATTATTTGTGTATATTGTGAAGGTGTGTATTGTAGTTGTGTATTATAGTTAGATTGTGGCGATCATTGAAAGTATAGTTAGATCGTAGTGATCATAGTAAGTCGTGTTAGATTGGTGTGATCGTAGTAGTGTCTTGGTTGTGAAGAGAAGAGAAGTTGTGAAGTAAAGAGAAGTTGTAAAGCGAAGAGAAGTCGTGAAGTGAAGCAAAGTTGTGACTTTTGTAAAGTGGTGTGATTAGCATACATGAGTTGTGATAAATTGGTTCTAGCTAGGATTAGAACTCAACATTTCGCTTAGTGTCGAAAATTGGTGTAAGCAAAGTTGTGTACGGTTTTCTCCGCCTAAAGGGAGTTTGTTGACATAGTGAAGAGAACTCTCAATTTTGGTGCTAGAGGAGTGGAGTAGGGGGAAGAGGTGCTTCGTTACCGAACCACTATAAATCCTTGTGTTATGGTTTGATCTTTCTACCTCTTATGTCTTGTCTTTCATATTTACTTGCCATTTATTTACTTACTTGTATTGTTCGTATTGTGCACATATTGAGATCACATAAAGTCGAATCTATTTTTTTATTGATAAAATATAATGCTTAAAAACATTACTAATATTTTTTCACATCTTTACGTTTTGATAATCACAAAATATAAAAACGTTCAACGTAAAATTAAACGTAAACAAGTAATTAGTAGTAAATTCTCATTTCAACAAATACATCACTTAAAGGTATGAATAAATAAATGCTTAATGCATTTTATGATCAAAGAAAATTTTTATTCAACCTCACACTTTTATAAAATGTTGTAAACATTTTATAAACATCACAAAACATTTTTTACAATTAAAAGAAATGTTTAATTCAAAATAAACATTTTGAAATTCAAAATTTCAGACCTAAAACGGATAGAAAAGTTCTAGAAAATCCCCCATACACAAAAGACAAACTGGGGAAGCCCTAGTCTTGGGCGGCCCCCTTAAATACATGGCCGACCCCCTTAAAATTAAGGGGACCGCCCACCTATTTAAGGGGACCGCCCCTAGGTAGACGCTCCCCCAGTTTGTCCTATAAATACTGGACTTTTCCCCATAATTTTCTCACCT
>BQNB010190862.1:0-11745 GCA_026074375.1 Tanacetum coccineum | reverse complement strand
CCAAAAGTTTAGTATCCCTTTTATATGTTTTCCATTTTAGTAGATTTAGAAAACAAAATCAAAAACTTTTATGACAATCAAGCTGGAATTACAACTTGAACGTAGATTTCCATTCACCTTTCGTCGAGGAAACGACCCGTAAGGTTTTTGATAATTGCTTTGGTTAAAAACGATTTTCTAGAACCCGACGGAAAATACTATTCTATACTATAATTGATTATCTTCCTTATTATTACGTATTAATATATTATATATATATTTATACGTGTAGTTTGGACGGGATCAAGGGCCATATTTGCAAATACCTCAAAGTCATAACTGAATTTTACCCCCTTTCAAGTTAAAAAATGAGAGGGTAAATTTGTTAGCACTGTTCATTCGTCCCTTCCGTTTCACTAAGCTGTTAAAACAAGGGGCAAGTGGAAATTGAAGGGTGAGAATGGTAATTCAAGTGGTCCTCTACATGATGGAAAGGTTAGACTAGTCATCTCCAAGCTCTCATTAAGTTCGCTCAAGCTCATAGCCACGTCATCAATGGAAGAAGCACAAAGAGGTATGGGTTTTGCACTAAATTCACTCACACAACAAGCACAAGTGAGCCTCAAACGGATTGCCAGCTTGGCAATCTGTGTGAGCTCACTAGTGATCCAACGGCCATAAAGCTTGATCAAATGATTGCAATGATTAGATGGCAGAGATTGAAAGAAGTTGAAAGAGACTCAAGAGGCTAGAAGGATCCAAGGCAGGCTATAAATAGGGCCTCACTCTTCACACACACACACACGTAGCTTTTAGGACTAGTTTTTAGCTTAATTTTACTTTAAATCTTGTAATTTCTTTTTTTAAATATTGTAATCAAGTTTTCTATTAATGAATTCAGTAATTTTTAATCTATTTTAAGCTTTTTTTCTTTTTTCATAAGCTTTCATTTTCCTACAAGTTATTAAGCTTAAGCTCAATAAGCCCTCAATAAGCTCATAAAAAGCTCTCACAAGTCTATTCATAAGTTCTTACAAGTCTATAAGCTTGTAATGGAGCTCTTTTAAACCTTTAATCTACTTAAACCTTATAAAACAGTTTAATTACCTTAACTATTTGGATTTGGAGCTTATGGAAGGGGGATCTAAAAGGGAAGGATCCCCATGGACTTATACCCTAGCTTATTAATAAGCTAGGGAGCTTGAAGCTGCCCTATTAGGGTCCTCTTGTTTAGCTAGAGGTGCCTTGTAAGTTTCTCATTTAATCCTTTTTATTCTAGCTTTCAATAATTGTCTATTTACTTTCTAAGCTTAAATCTTCTTATTTGCTTATAATGGTTGCTTATTTGTGCTTAAATATCTTTAAAATTGCTTATTAGATTAGTTAGATCATCTGTTTTTAGCTTAATAGTTATAAATCTTAGTTTTCTTCATTTTTGTCTTAAAAAGTCATAAAAATCAAAAATATTAGTGAATTAGTGTGGATCTTAGATTTATGTTTAATAAGCTGTTAGATTATGTTAATTAAGGTTAGTATAAGCTATTAATCATCTGGTAACATAGGTTTAGCTGTTGGAATTGAAAAACTTAGCTTAATCATTTCTGTCAAAATCAGTTAAGGAGTGTTTGGCTTAAGTTGATTTGACCTCATAGAGTCAAAGGTACTTGTGCAAATTGTGTGGATTAGCTGAGTTTTCATTATAAACTAATATTGATTCAGTTTTCAGAAGTTAAATTGTTAAAATGAATAAATTAGAGCTTATTTTCATAGTGTCAGCACCAGGGGAGTCTTTAGCTTAGGTTTTGATAGCTTAAGTTTGATTTTAGCTCTTTGAGCTTTTGCTAGTGAGTTAAGTGTGTTCATACACACTCAATAAGTGTAAGTAGTGCAGGATTATCCTCCTTAGATACCTGCACTTTTGTTTTTTTTTCTTTGGTCAATTGAATCAGTACATACTGATTCACATACTCAGCACATGCTGAGTATGTAGTCTGATTTTTAGCCCCAATTTAAGCCAGCAATTGTAGGATTTAGTAGCTTATCCTTTAGTATCTTATAGTATAGATATAGCTTAATATAGATTAGGACTCATTCTTCATTTCCAAACTTATTTGCTATAGTACAATCTAGTTTAAAAGTCACCAAAAAGCTAAAAACTCAAAAACAGTAGTTAGATTAGTATAGCTTTTAAATTTTAAATTCTAGCTTGTAGTATTAGGTTTTATTGTTTAAATTAGTAGCCTATAAGTTGTTTGTCAAGTTTGCAAAAGCTCATTTGCTGTCTTTGCTTTTTGAGCAATTGAGCTTATTAAGTTTTAGAGTTTATTGTTTTATTTCCTGACTTTGCTCCTTTAATCATCATTTTCAGTTGTCTTCTGTTAGTTTTAGCTCAAATTTCTTTTCATTTATAGATTAAGCATATCAAAAGCTCTCAGGATCTTCTTTTACTTTTTAATTTAAGCTTAAATTGAGCTTGTTGCAGCTTATTTAGTCTAACCAAAGGGAAACCCTTAATTTCTTTAAACAGCTTAATAATAAGTTGTTTAAGAGCTTATTAGTGGGTTTCAGACCATAGTGCTTTTGTTAAAGTTGTTCTCTCCAGCTTATTTTATAACTTTGCTTCTTTAAGTTTTTGCTGAAAAGCACTTTTTAGTTTCATCTTATTTTTAAGCCTAAAAAGGACTTAGTTTGAAGTCGGGCTTGGTCTCAGGGGTTGGTTTTGCAACTTTAAAGTTTCTCAGTTAGTCCATCCGTTAGTTAGTTAATATTTCCTGTTATTCCTTTAGGGATTTGCATAGTTAGTCCCTAGTTAGTTAAATAGTTAGTTTAATTAATTTTAATTACTAATTAGGGTTTAGCTTTTAATTAGTTTAATTAAGGTTTAAATAAAAAGAATAAAATTAGGGCTTTTATTTTTATAAAGTTTCTGCATATTTTCTTTATTTAGTATAATTTTTATAAAATTTTTAGGATTTTATTTTTAATAGTTTTATTACTTTTAAAAGTTTTTAATTAGTTTAAATCTTAGAAAAATCATATCTTTAAATTTAAAAACCCAAAAATAGTGATTCTTCTTTCTAAAATTTTCTTTTTCTTTGTTTTATCTAGGAAAAATATAATTTCAATTACTTGCAATTTTTTATTTTTTTAGGATTTAATTAGAATTAAATAGTTTTTTATTAATAAAAAAATCAAAAATAATAATTTTTTTTTTCTTTTTCTTAAAATTTTCTTTTATCCTAATTTAGGTTTAGAAACTTAGTTTGCAATTTTAGGGTTTAATTTTAGTCTATTTGCTTAATTAACACGTTTTATTTGTTTTCCGTATTTGTTTAATTGTTTAATTTGCCTTTAATTTTCAATTTTAATTGTTGTTTTTTTATTTAGTAGTCATAGATCATCAAATCATCTATTTTCTTATTCAAATCATAATCCAAGCTTAAACGAAGTTTCAATTTCACTAGTCGTTGGGGAAACGACCCGGGTGATCATATTTATCCGGTTAAATATACGTATTATATAATATATTATATATATTTTTGAGAGTGAATTTTCCTTAGGGAATTTTCTTAATTGCTCTTTGAAGTATTTTATTTTATATATATAT
Organism: Tanacetum coccineum; assembly: GCA_026074375.1. Classification (NCBI taxonomy): domain Eukaryota; kingdom Viridiplantae; phylum Streptophyta; class Magnoliopsida; order Asterales; family Asteraceae; genus Tanacetum; species Tanacetum coccineum. The sequence continues at coordinate 8,159 of BQNB010190862.1, read as the reverse complement.
ATATTTTGGGTATATAAAACTGCTATCAAGTTTTTGGCGCCGTTGCCGGGGACTAGTGTTTAAGATTCCTTCGTTTTTAGTTTATTTGGTTTGAAGATCCTTTCGCCCTCGAAAGTTTCATTCTTGTTTTATAATTCAAAAATCCAAAAAAATCATAAAATATAAAAAAGTAAAAAATATTTTCCTTTTCTTTTTAGTATAAGTAAAAGATAAAAAAATAGAAAAATCAAAAATATAAAAAAAAATTCTTATAAACTTTCACTTACTGTTACTGTTCATAACAGTACCAAACCATATTATAAATATAAAATTTGATTAGACTTTTCAAATATGAATCCATACATGTAAAGAACAAGCGAAACAGATTAAATATGAGTAAGTTATGACTTTTGGAAGGTTACAACGATTAATTATATAAAAGTAGTTTTATATAATTTTATAAAAACAATTAGAACTACTGTTCATCAGGGGTATAAATATTAAAATATAATATTTTGATAGATCTTTTTAATATGAAACCGTAGACATAAGAAACACTTGAAACGGGGTTAAAATGATAAAGATACGAGGTTTATAAAACTGTATGCACTATCTTCACTTGTGTGCACTATTTTATAAAAATAATTAAACCAATTATATAATATCATTATATAATCAATAATAATATTAAAACATGAATTACTAACAAGCAATCAATTATGAGACGAAAACCACACTTTATTTTACGGATAAAAATGTAAACACCTTTATTTAATAAAGTACGGTTTAAACATTGTTTTGATATTTAAAACTAAACAAAGACTAGTAGGTGGTGGGTAAACAATATAACTAGTGAATGTAGTATTATTAAGTTCACTGTGCTCATACGACTACTTTTAATTAGGTTTCATCGGTGCTTATCTGTTGGACGATTTCATTTAACCTTGATTTTATATACCATCATGTTTATTCACTAAGGTAAGTTCATAACCCTATGTTTTACTATATCAATAATTTATAACTTTTAGGGTGAGAAACATGCATTGTTTTACAAATAGGACACAAGTGTACATTTTATCATGATTACGTGTTTGTCTAAGTAGCGATAACCCACTGTGCCCATTATCATGAACTGCCAATTACTTTGTGTGAGCGCGAATGTTATAAATAGATCTATTTGGGATTGACATCCCCATCCAGGTGAGTAGCTCTCACTGGTGTCACGGAGTGAACCAACGGATGTATACCATGTTGGATTGGGATGTTGCGGGTTAGAACATCATCAAGGGCAATGTTGGCAATTTATATTGCAATTCATACATGTCGAGCTTCAGTGTCCAAAGAGCTTAGGGAAACATAATTACATTTTGTATGTTCGCATCTATGCACTATCTATACACTTGGAAATCTTGCGGTCCCTACATTATATTTACATAAAACTATGAATTCACCAACTTTATGTGACCTTTTAAAAAGCATGTTTTCCTCAAGGTCAATGAGCACCGAGTGCTAAGGATACATTGGGGATACTCTTTTGGGGAGTCATGCATAAAAGATTTCGAGTCATTACATTTGCGGATTATTTGTTATGCTCTAAAATCTTTGTTATCAAATGTTAAACAATTTAAGCTGTTGCGCTTTGTATTAAACAATTTCAATAAATCCAATGTATCGTATTTTAAACGACTCTTTTAGAGGTCGTTCTCATATCTTGTGCTATTGATCTATGAAGTAACGCTCATGGACTCATTATTCTGCTGCGACCCAATTTGGGGGTGTTACATGAAGTCCCTGAAATATTTATGCAGCAGTTTCGTACACTATTAAGAGGTCTCAGGGACAAACTCTTATGAGTTTCTTATTGCTAACAAGAAGTGCTTGGTCGATGTTGAAGTGTTTCGAAAGATCCTTAACATCTATCCAAGAGTTCAAAGAGTAGATTTTGCTGAAGTACCAGATGATGAGACTACTCTTACCTTCCTCATTGATCTTGGTTACAAAGGTCCACTATACAAGCATCCCTACATGTATGTAGACCACATGCATCAACCCATTTAGGAGAACTCAGCTTCTATCATTAACTAGTATCTTTCTGGTAAAACTGCAAGCAATGACAGATTGAGGAAATCCAGGATTGACATCCTTTGGGGAATGTTCTACAGGGAAAATGTTGACTACCCTGAATTGATTTGGGAAGACTTTGCATTCCAAATTGACTGCAGGCAGCGAAAGAAAGGCAAACTTGAAAACATACCTTACCCCAGGTTCACCAAAATCATTATCAATCACTTCCTCTCTAAACACCAATCCCTTACCAAGATACAGTACTTACACACCCACACAATTAAAAATGATGGTATTGTAAGCATATTGAAATTTGTATGAATTGGCGAAGACTTTTAGGAATATGGACTTCCCATTCCTGAGACTATGCTGAAGGAAGGGATTAAGCAATCAGAGTCTTATCAGATGTCCATTAAATACAACACTGGTTAAATTCCTCCCAAAAATAGCAGAGGTAAAGGTTCACAAGAGAAGAAGACTGTAGATACTTCTGAGGTAGATGTTGACGTGTCTAAAGAATCTGACTCTGAACTAGCTAGAAAACGAACTGCCAGTAGAAGAGTGATTAAGAAGAAAGTCTCAATCTCTGCAGATGATAACATCATTCCTGGTCCAGACGTCGCTTTGGAGCTAGGAAAGTCTATAAGCTTAACTGAAGCTATAGAAGAGGAAGCATCAAGGCAAGTCCATGCTACTCATGCAAAGATTGTGACTGAGTTTATTCCCGATCCTGCAAGAAGAAGACCATCAGGTATTACTTTTAGAGATACATCTAGTATGACAAAGAAGTTGTCTCCATATCCGTCTCAAAAGCTAAAGGGTATTCTAACTCTAACTCCTAAAGAAAAACTAGCTGATGACACGATGAAAGCACTTAAAGTAAGAGGACCAGTAGGAGACAGCCAGGTACTTAAGGCTCAAGTGAAGGAATTGGTAGCATACCAGGGGTTCCCAATCAGTCCACAGTCATCCTTGCTACCTCAAGTGAAGGAAATGGTACTAAACCAGGGGTTCTCGATGAGGAAAAGGTTACTTCTGAAGCAAATGTTATACTTGATTGAGGATCTGAACAAGAGAGTGAATACTCTGAGGAAGATGATGATGATGTTGACGATGATGACAAAATCATAGATCTTGAAAAGACAGACAATAAAGAAACCGATGATGATTTTGTGCATAGCGGTGAATATGTACAAACTGATGATAAATAAATTGATTATGACTTTGTACAAGGTGATGAATAAGTGAATGACGATGAGGATAAAGAGATAAAAAAATACTGAAGATGCTGAAACCGAGAATGGTGATGAAGAAATAACTGATGTGGCCAAGGCAGATGCTGAAAAGACTGAAGAAGTAAAGGATGATACTAAGAAAGCTAAACTTCCTCCAACAAGCTCAAGCCTATCTATATCTTTAGGGTTCGGTTACCAATTTCTTAACCTTTCTTCTGATACTTCTTTAATTGGCACTGCTAAGGATACTACAGATGCTGAGATCAACTCTTTATTGGATGTTTAAATTCAATAAGAGATACCACATATCCAGTCTCCATCCGTACATAATGTGCCTGTTTCTGTGATCTCTGAGCCCTCAGTCCTCACACCTATACCTGAAACTCCTTCAGCAGCACCTGTAACAACTCTTCTACCCCTTCTACCTGTCTCTTCTATTTGACATGTACCACTACAATCAACAACACCGATCCCTACACCACCAATCACCACTGAAGCTCCATCTGTTACAATGATTCCAGATCCACTCCATGCTGTCATTCAAAGAGTATCTATGCTAGAGAAAGATGTTCAAGAGTTAAAAGAGGCTGACAATACTACAACACTCCATGCTTTACTTAAATCTGAAATACCTTCAGCTGTTCATGCATTTCTTAGATCCAAAAGTATCCTTAGCAAATTGACTACAAGGAGATGATTGAAGAGTATGTGCAATAAAATCTTATTAATGAGGTCAAGAATCAATTGCCAATGCTTCTACCCAAGGCAGTATCTGACTTCGCTACTCCAGTGATTGGAAGAACTGTGAAGAAAGCACTTGAGAAGACTCCACTCCCACTAGCTCAATCTTCCTCTCAAGCTCAATATTCTCTTAAAGCAGCTGAGTCATTTTCTGAATATGAACTAAAGACAATTCTCTTTGAAAAGATGCATAAAAGTCGCTCTTATTAGACTTATGAAAAGCATCAAGCTATATATGATGCTCTGCTCAATTCATTGATTCTTAATGATGATATTGCTCGCGGCCAAGCTGATCCAGAGAAAGTTTTGAGAAAAAGACATCAAGATGATGAAGACCCTTCAGCTGGACCAAACCAGGGTAAGAAGACCAAGAGAAGTAGAACCAAAGAGTCTGAGCCATCAAATAAATCATCAACCTACAAAGAATCATCCAAAGGTAAATCTCCTGCCAAAACTTCTAAATGTGGCAAATATGTGACTACAAAGGAACCAGTTGAAGAACCAGTTTTTGAGAGGGCCTCTGATGACATTGATCAAACCGTTGATGATGTGGTTAAGGATGTTGATCAGCCACATGATGACTCAACTTAAGCTAATGACACAAATCCAAAGAAAGATTGATTCAAATAACCTCCAAGGCCTCCTACTCCTGATCCATATTAGAACAAGCGTCAAGTTGTAACTGATCAACCTGAACAACCTGAACAACCTTGGTTCAATCATATGGTATCTACTGCAAAGGATCCTCTCACATTTGATGAACTGATGGCCACTCTATTGACTTCTCCAAGTATGCTATGAATCGACTCAAGATAGACAATCTTACTCAAGAACTCTTAGTAGGACCTGTTTACAACATGTTGAAAAGGAATATGCACTAGTAGCATTACACTTGAGTATGATATGGAAGAGTGCTTCAAAGCATTAATAGACAAACTTGATTGGAATATTCCAGAAGGAGATCGTTGCCCCTTTGACTTGATCGAGGCTTTTCTTTTGAATGGTCGTCCAGGCCGTCTAATCGTTGCTGCTGAATACTTTTTCAACAATGATTTGGAATTTCTAAAATCATCAAATCCTGAAAAGAAGTACATTACGTCTATCACAAAGACCAAAGAAACTCGGTATGAGATTGTGAGAATTGAAGACATGTTCCCTACGCTCTGGAGTGCTACCAAAGTTGGGTATAACAAAGATGTTGAAAAGGGGATCAAGCACTGGGGAGAAAAGCGTCAGCTTTGGTATAGATCTCACATGAACAAATTTTCCAAGCATAATGTCTACTCTACCCAGAAGATTCTAAGCATGGTCAGTGTGGTCATTTGGAAGAGATTGCGATGAGAAGAGCTGATTATCATGTATACAAGTTTAAAGAATGTGACTTCGTTGATCTATACCTGAACGACATTGAATACATGCTTCTTCTTGTGGTTCAACACAATTTATTCTAACTCAACGATAGTAACATTGTTGACTTAATTGTAGCCATTCGTATGTTCACAAGAAGTCTTATCATCAAACGTCGAGTCAAGGATCTCCATCTTGGTGTAGAGAGTTACCAAAAGAAACTTAATATCACCAAACCTCAAAAGACCTTTCCTAGAATTGAGTTCAAAGAAATATACACTCCATCATACAAACCACCAGGGGTAATCTATGAAGACTTGAACAAATAGAAAAGAGTGATGCGGGTTGATGAGTTGTATAAGTTCTTAGACGGGACACTCAAGACTGTTCGATATGAGCTTCATCACAAAATACTCAATTTTCGTCTGGGATACAAAAAGGAGATGTCTAGGAGAAAGTGGACGGCTATAGATAAAAGGAGGTCGAAGCTTATGGTCGAACTTATTGACAAGCAGATGCGAGAAAGACAGATCCTAAGGAATCTAGAAATATTGGTTAGTGCTCGGGAACTCATAATGGACTACAGACTGATGACACGAACCGAATGATCGTTAGGTCTAATCTTAAATCTTATCTTGTGAATAATGTGAATATGTATCTTAGACTTATAAATTAGGCAAGTATACATAGTGTTGGGTATGAATTTTCAAGAATTTTTCAATAAAAAAATTTCAAATTAACGTATTCAACACTATCTATAATAACCTCTTAAATTGAGGGGGAGCATTAAATAATCAGAACATTTCTCTCCCCAGACAGTTTTTCAAACATATTTGAATCAATTAATATCTAAAATATCAAAAGATTTGACATTTTTGATAAGGGGAGAAATGTTATTAAAATATTTGGCTATAGATGTGATCTTAAGGACTCAAGTGCGAGCTTCACCCTTTATGCACTAAACGTTTTTGAATATCAATGCACGTGTTGAGGGAGAGTAATTATGAAATGTAAAAACAATTTAGGTATAAATGTTTTGACTTATGTCACAAGTACCTTGATTAAGTTGTTTAAATGGTTGTAAGGCTATGAGTATAGTACCAAAAAACCGACCATATAATTAATTGGAGTTATAAGGTGGTTAAGATTAGGTATTCATTCCCATGATCCATCTAGAACCGGAGGGATCTACCCAGGGACATTCCATTAGATAGAATAGAAGTCCTTAGGTATGATACAAAAGGAGTAAAGGTGAGAAAAAAGGGATAATGCGGACTAAGACAGAGCTGACACTAGAATAAACCCAAGAAGGTGTTAGTGATGAAGTCTTCGTAAGCATTAAAGGGGTTGAAGAATTAAAAAGAAATGTAAAGATAAAGGGTGAAAAGAAAGAATCCCTCCTTACACTTAGGCAAAAACCGGGTCAATACATATGCTATCAGAAACACTAAGCTGTTGTCTGGTATTGAAGACAGTCGTCATGGACCCAGTGACGCAATGCACAAACCTTCCCAGCCACTCAAGGTCTCTCAAAAGACTCTTGTTTCATTTCTTACAGAGATTAAACACATTTCTATCGGCTTTCTCACTCCGAGTTAGTTGGTATTGAAAAGGTGGCAGTTTGCTCCAGCCTCCGATTACTAAAACCAAAGTACACTATCGAGTCTAGAGCCGTAAAAGAGATCATCCATAAATCTCATTAGGATACTTATCTAAACTATACTGGCTAATTCACACAATGTGAAAACAAGAAATATATCAAGAGTCCTACGCATTATCCTTGTGATTTTGCCAGAACATCTGAGTGATACTTAAGTATTCATAGTAAAGATGGAAATCCTGTTTGAGCCAACATCAAACAAGCTCTTGGTAAGTGACTTGTGAGATCTTACACGGATTAAACTTGTGATACTGGATATCGATTCGGTCCAGCTTATGAATCGACGGGTGAATTTTGAAAAAGATAAAATTGTTGGTGTGTTATAAAAACCGTTTGCATCTTAACACACCGACTGATTTTCTAAATCAATTTTCAATCTTATGTACATGGGAAGCCTCACAAGGGTATCTGGACATAGGAAAGCTGAAAACGAATTGATGAATTAATCGAGAAGATAGTAACTTACCGGTTCACTCTTACCGTGTTGTCTGCTTTGAGACGCTCCGGTAATGAGAACGGCTAGTACAGCTGCGAAACCCTATCAAGGATATTCTTCGGAATTCTACATGATCATAGGCAATATTTATACTAATTAACGGGGAACCGTGGTTGTTACAACCGTATTCGACGAAGTAACAAAGCCATTTTCGTTCATATATGTTGTTTATCACTAACCTATTCATGCAGATTTCCTGACGGTGGTAGCAGTTTCCTGATGAAAATTCGAAGCCAATACCACATGCTCATACTCGACCGACATAACTAATAACATCATGAAAGCTCAAGTACATGTTTTAAGACTTCCGCTACTCTGATATCGTACGTCTTTCTTGAAGTGACGAAGTATTAAGTTGATACCTCACGTCCTCCATAAAGTGACAAAGTGTTAAAGTTAAAGAATATCGAGAAAGATGGGTTCAGCTAAATTAGGGAGGATTGTTAGAAATTTAGTTCAATTATGGGTTCAGCTTATACCGGGTAATGGGACTAGAGGTACGGAGTATACTCCCATAGGTCACTGAACACCCTGACTATGATAGTGGTAAAAAGGAGTTCAGGTCGCTAATAAAGTTTAGTGAGTTCACTCACTGAATGGTATTCATCAGTATGATGGCTTCAACTTTTTACTCCCT
>BQNB010190861.1:0-11745 GCA_026074375.1 Tanacetum coccineum | reverse complement strand
CCGGCACACTCAAAAGTTGTAAACGCACCACGCTTACTTCCCACCAAAGGTTCATACCCATTTGGCATCTTAACCGCCTCATCACCGTGACTCGTCCACCATTCCCAACAACCTCTGTAATCATCTCCTCCTACTCTTGTTTCTCACCAACCTCAACCACCCCACCTAGCTTCTGCACAATGAGCAACCATATTTGAAGATCACATACACATACTTTGTACGAAAATATCTTCATGAAAAGTACTAAACTAAATAAAAAACAAATCTTATTAATACTTTCTTAAATATCTTTAAATTCCAAACCCATTGATAAAATGTACTAAACTTTATGAAAATCAAAACTTTTTTACAATTCCTTAATCTTTACAAAAAGCAAGCAAGCAACAGGTTTAGCAAAACATACTAAAATGCACAAAAACACCAATCTTTAACATTTTTCTATAAAAAGCAACAATCTTTAACATTTTTCCGTAGTTTTATAACTAAAACAAACACACCCATATCATAAAAACCAAAATCAGTACATATTATGACATAAAAAAACCCAAAAAACCAAAAAAATATATATTTACCTTTATTAAGCAGGTTGTTCAAAGAAATGTGTAGAAGCACTAATGATTCAAGGATCTGCGACACAAAATTAAGCGTAATTAAACTCAAAACCATGAAATCCCAACTTAAGGAAACCCTAATTACCCAACTCAATTAGGTCGAAAAAACCCAATTCATCACTAATACAAATACAATAGGTAAAAAAATCAACCCTAGAAAAAAGCCCTAACTTCTAGTGTAAATAAATAATAATCTCAAAATTAAGGTTTATAAACTTACAAAATAGATTACGATTCTTTGAATCTTCATATTAAACGACGGCAATGGATCACATCAACAACCTTCTTTAACACATTATTTTCCCGATCCATGTGTGTTTGTGTGTGTTTTTGAGCGGTGGAAAGGATATAGAAAAATGAAATTGAGATCATGGAGGAAGGTGGGAGACACGTGTTTTGTTCCTCAGTGTTTTGTTACTGTTCATAACTATTAAACAAATATTTTTACCGTTCATAAGAAAAAAAATGAGTTTGTGAGATGAGAGACAACACGGCTAATATTATTAATTATTAATTTATCAAAAGTGTTTTGTACATCGAGATTGTCTTAAACAAAAGAAATATGTTAATAAGATAAATGCGAAAGTAATATACATAAATTTTTAATAAATTTATATATGTTCGATTTATAAAATATAGTAATGTATTTTTTGTCATTTTACATGTTAAATTAATAAATAATCTGATTTGCCAAACACCTAAAAGTCTAATTATATTATTATCTCGTTATTATACAACATAATCAAATCCAAATACCATATTTCTTAGAACCATGTTTTGTTAAAACTGATTATCTGATTATTCGTTTTTAAAACGAATAATCTATTTTAAATAAGCAATATCAAACATCCTGTTAAAAAGACAAAATTGGAGCACCGTCTGCATTTATTGTTGATCTAAGCAATGAGCTTCTTGCTTACGCTTTGCGATGGAAACATATTAATGTTGATCTGAATCTGAATCTGACTCGCACATCTGAATCTGAATTTGAGGCGTAAATGTCAGAATCTGAATGAAATAATATTGTTTATTTTTTGTGAAAAAAAGTGTCTGAATGAGATTAATATATAACAGTTTCATTCTTATAATACATAAACGATTATACACATTAAATAGAACAATTAAGTCTACATAACGAAATTAAAAAAACACTACTCGCCTTCGTCTTCGTCGTCTCAGCCAACCCCAAATCATTTTTCATTTTGTTTTTGATCAAATTTTTTTTATTGCTTCTTGATCCAATAGGCTCGTCTTCGTCCAAATCCCTTGGTGCTAGTACTAGAAACCTCAACTCCTCCAACCGCATTAGTGGCGTCCTTTTTCGCTTGAGCTTCGAAAGCCCTTTCGTCGGCTTCCCGTTTCAGACGAGAGCTCCTGCTCCATTAGCTCCCGAAATGGGCTGAGCGCTAACTTCCACCGGTGCTCGCCGTTGCGTCGGATTTGCTTTTCTTGGCTCCGTTGTTTGCCGGGCGGGAACGTGTTCGAGCATCGTGACCGAATATATCCTCCTGCTAGCCCCGAGGACGTCTCGGTAAGTCAACTTGTTCCGTGCGTCCCATTTCGGGTGGAATCTCAAAACGGCCCAAGCATCTTCTTGAGAAAACGCGACCCCTTTATGCTCCCGTCACGGTAAATAACTTTGAGCCGTTCAAATAATCCACAACGTTTTCGCCACTTTTCCCCAAAACGTTTGGCCTTTTGTACCGGCGGGAACTTTTGGCAATTGCATTCAACGTATGCAATTTACTAGCAACACTATCGCTTCGAACTGTTTTAGAAATTTTTCGATTGAACTCGTTCAAAACCCGATACCAAAACTCTCCATGCTTTTGTGACCTTCCGACATTATTATCCTATCGAAAACGCCACGTTAACATGTTGTCAAGCAATTCTTCTTCGAGCCAAGTAGCCACGGCCCGCTGCTACGGCTCTTGGGGCTCGTCTTCACAGTTTTTCGCCTTTCGGCCATTTTTTTCTTGCACCTGCCTTTTTTTGGCGAATCGACTTATTAGGTTGAGTGAGTGTTTGGGAAGATACTGAGTAGAAATGAGGTGGGTTTTGTTGTAGATTAACTAAATCACGGTTTAGGATTTGTATTGTTGCCATAGGAAAAAAGCTTTGTTGTTCTTGTGGTATGTTGAAACTGTTCCGGCGTCATCGACCCGGTGAGGAGAATTCATGAAACTGTAGTTTGGTAATTCCATACATTTTTTTGATTGCTAAAAAGATTTGTCATGTAATAATTAAAATATTTTTGAAAAAAAGAAATCAAGTTAATACTCAAAATATGCATGCTATTATTTGATTGAAAAAAATTAGTTATATATTATTTTAGTTAAAATACTCTTATGTTAAGTTTAAGCATTTTTTATCATCATCATATTATCATATTTAATATTTTTTATTTTGAAAAAAAATAACGTAATTCTCTCTAAAACGTATTATCAATACGAATGGAAAAGACGATAAAACATATAATATAAAACAAAAAAAAAGGAAACAAAGAAAAAAACAAAGAAAAAAAATATAGTAAAAAAAGCTAAATGAAAGAAAGAAAATAAAAGGAAGAAAATAGAAAACACATTAAGAGGTAGTAAGACATCCCCTCCCTATCTTGTTGGGTAAGAGGTTTCAGCCTCTGACCGCCTCTGAATGAAAATAAAAAAACAAACACACTTAATGACCAAAATGTCTGACCACGTCTGAACGAGACAGATTAAGAGGCTGTTAAGAGGCAACTTTTAAAAAACAAACACCACCTAAGCAAGGAGGTTGTTGCTTACGCTTTGCGATGAGGAAATATTAATGTTGGAGTTATGTATATAGGCCTACGTAATAGACCCACAAATAGGCCTAATCCATACACATTTTGACAAGTGTCAAACACTCATTCTCTCTTCTCATATTCACCAATCATAGTTGTAGGTCTATTTTTAAGCACACTACTTAGGCCTACAAATCATTTTTCTTAATGTTTAAATGAAAAATATAGAGTAATTATACTTTAAGATAAATTGAATATATTAAAGAAAAATTAAACAAACTTGAAAAGGTAAAAGTAAAAAACTATGAAATTAATAGTAATTAAAGGAAGATTTGCAAAGTGGTATTGTACTAAAGTTACATTAATTCCTCTTTTTACCCTTATCCATTTCTAGTCTGTGTCAATATATTAAAAAAGACATGTATATGCAAGAAAGAGTATGTTACATTCACAAAAACCACAAAGAAACATCCACAAAATAAGATAGCATGTTTTGATTGGCGATTTTTCAAATAATTTCTCTTTTTTCTCTTTAATTAACACAATCAAAACATGCCATTTCATTTTTTGAATTTTTTTGTGGTTCTTTTTTTGGATGTAGCATAGCTTTGTAAGAAAAGACTTGACACGTTTCGGTGCTTATAATAAAAACTAGGGGTGAGCAGAAAAAACCGAAAAACCCGAAACCAAACCGAAAACCAAAAAAAAAAACCAAACCGAAATAACCGATCGAAACTAGAAACCGATGGTTCGGTTTTTACTTTTTCAAAAACCGAAAAATTTCAGTTCATTTTTGGTTTTCGTCCAAAAACCGAACCGTAAAAACCAAAACGAACCGAACCAGTTTTATAATAATATAATATAAATACAAATCTAAATTTTAAATTTATATTTATTTTGTGAGTGGAATTATAATACATATATATCTTAATGTTTATATATGTGTTTGTCATGTACGTATGTTTACTTGACAATATATCGTTACATATATGACAATGATCATATACTATATGTATTTTCACTTGCATGTGTGTGTGTCTCATTTATATGTGTATAATTGTAGAAATTTGGGTAAACATGATTAGGCTCATATTGACCAAAAAATAAAAAAACAATAACCAATTTTCTACGTTAAACAAGTTTATAAATATAAATTAGCCACAACAAAATATAAACGGTTTGAAACCGAAAAACCAAACAGAAAAAACCGAGAAACCGAAAAAACCGAACCGCCAAAAACCAAGCGGTTTCGGTTTTTGGTTTTATAAAAACCGACTATTTCGGTTTGGTTTCGGTTTTAGCCAAAAACCGACCCAAACCGAACCGTGCACACCCCTAATAAAAACTACTCCCTCTGTCCCGAAATTATTGTCCCTGAAAAAATGCACAGTTTAATAAAAGTACATTTATTACTGCTTTCTCTTTCTTACTCTTTGACAGAATGACAGTTTTACCCTTAACTAATTAACTAAAGTCTTCTTTAAAGTTTGTAATAATAATTTCAAACAAGGGTAATATAATAAACTTGATCAAACTTTCCTATCTATTTTTAGTAGTGGGCAATTAAATTGGGACATTCAAAAAAATGTGGACTATAAAAATAGGACGGAGGAGTATATAGAAGACAACAAAAACCATTTTACCTTTGTAATTAGTTTCGTTTTTCTAAGATTTTTTTCTATGGTCCATATAATACAAACCATATTACACTTTTTTTTTCTTTTAACACTAAAACCAAATCTATTTTACATGGTTGTTAAGATTTCGATCCTGATCTTAAGATCTTATGATTTCACGATACTACAAAGCAAAAACGATCCGGATCCTACATAGGATCTTTGTATGATTAAGATCTTATAAGATCCCGATCTTGACCATATGATCTTAAGATCTACTCCGATCCGATCTTACTTTTCTCGAACCAGAAACTAAAGAATTACAAATTTATGGGTTGTGTTTCGTAAAATTTAAAAAATGACATGTTAATCTTCTTCAACATTTCATAATCATAGTTTAGGACAACATTTCTATGAAACATTCATATAATTTTTTGTTTATAATATGTAATAATTTGTATATTTGTATAATATTACAAAGACTATTACGACAATGAAATTATAGTAGGATCTTTGATGCGGTCGTCGTAGGACTTCAACAAGAAGTTTTACAACTCCCTAGGCAGAGCACCTAACCGTTGTAGTGTAGTAAGGTAAGACTCGAGGGTTGTTATCGTTCTCTAGGGGAATAGGTTCGGAAAGCTTTATCAAGATCTAACAAAGGTCTACGGGGTTGAGAGAAGATTCTTTTTGTATTTTTATTTTATAGAAAGCAGGTAAGATCATATGGTTTGAGAGGTTGGTTTGTTTTATCTAATTAAACTAAATTATAATCTAAACTACTTTGGTGATAACTTATATGATAAACGAACGTATTTACTTAATCATGCACTACTCCTTAGTTTGCTTTTCCTATAGATCCATTTGCTTTTGTCACACTTGTGATGATCAGTGTATAGTATTTCGCTAGGTCATAAACAAATTACACGAACTCCTCCGTCTAAGTAAAATTCAGTAAGGCAACTCACAAGTAATATAGTTATAAAGACTATACCAGCCACCTCAGAGTATAATAAGAGTATATTACATGCAATTAAAATATCTTAAGAGGGATCAACCATATTAGGGGTAAGGTAGTATGAAGACTATTACCGATGGTATCCTTTCTACACACTCGCGTTTCCCTAGACGTCTATGCCAATTTAATATCTTATGGCTAGTTTTCTAAAGCCTAACGCGCACATCCATCACAAGAAGCAACATTAAAAGGATCTACATACTAAGTTTCGTATTATCATAAGTAAATACTAATAGATCTAGCCTTGCATGACAAATAATAAAGAAGAACAAGAATCTATCACAAAACACATAGACATATAAAGTGATAAGGGATAAATGAACTTCACTTGATTAAATCATGCAATTGAGGCTGTTACAAGAGGGTTTTGACACCCTAAAAATGAGCCCAAAGGCTGCTAAAATCGTCTTCTAAAACTAGGGTTCGTCTCCCAAAAGTTACACACTTAAAACCCTAAAAACGGATTTGTATATATAAGAAAACAAGTGCGACGACATCGCTTTATGTTCCTGACGCCGTCATGCCGCAATGGTCTTCTAAGGTTTCTTTAAGTCAGCTTCGTTCTGACGCCGTCTAGAATTTCATGACGCCGTCGCTTGTTAACTTTGACGTCGTCGCTTGTAATTGGCGACGCCGTCTCCACGCACTGTATGCTTTTCTTTAGGATAGTTGGTGTAGAGTCGTAGTCTTGTCCGTTTCTTCTCTAATTGAGCCCAAGTGACATGTATTTTCTCCGAAAGCCATCCAAATGCTAAAAACACAAAAACAAACAATTAAGCACATAATCTGGGCATATTTGCATGATTTAGGGGGTTAAATGACCTCGAAAATGTGTATAAAATGACACCTCATCAAATACCCCTACACTTGGGATTTGCTTGTCCTTAAGCGAATGGGCTTTTCTACCTAGGCAATAGCAATATTGGGGGCATTTAACCTACTCTTTAAAAGCAGTTTACGACACAACCTTCTAGACCTTGTAATTAAAAGCACAAAAAGTATATACTAGCACCTCACATAAGTGTTTGGATTCTCTCTTTATCTTGGGTGTATAATAAATTATAACAATATGGGGAAACGGGAAAATAATACTCATTACATGTTATAGCATATAAATTACTGATGCGGTTGTCGTAAGGAACTTCTACAAGAAGTTTTACAACTCCCTAGGCAGAGTACCTAACCGTTGTAGTAGTAGTATAGGCATTAGTATAGGCAAGACTCTGGGTTGTTATCGTCTCTAAAGGAATAGGTTTGAGGAAGGCTTGTCCACGGTCTAATAAAATTTCTAGGGGTTTGAGAGAAGATTATTTTTGTATATTTATAATTTATAAGAAAGGCAGGTAAATCCATATGTTTGAGAGGATTGTTGGGTTTTAACTATTAAACTAAGATAATAAAACTAATTGCAATGGAATAATAACAATATAAATAAAAGATTGTATTCATTTAATCATGTATTACTCCATAGATTATTCCTCACTAGTGTTTTGTTGCTTTGTGTACACGTTGTGTATATCTATGTTATTATTCCTTAAGTCATGAACAGATTACACAAACCCGCCGTCTATTTAATATTCTGTTGAGTCAAAGCACAAAGTAAGGTAGTATGAAGACTATTACCCGGCCCCCAAGAGTATATTAAATGCATTTGAAATATATTAAAAATGGATCAACCATATAATGTAACATTCCGTATTTTCAGGTCATTGTACGACTTCAGTTAGCTACCTCGTCCCGAAAAATATTTGTCCAGTTTTGGACCATTTCGGAGTCTTTCTCCTTGCAACATTAGACCTAAATATTTTTGTTTATGTCACATAAAACTTGATAAAAATTATACCAATTAAAAATATATTAAAACACAATCAATTTTCCCAAAAAAATTATCTAATGCATTGCAAATATTAAATAGGCATAAAAAAATATTTAAGGTTCAAAGTTGAGAAATAAAACTTAGAAAGTCAAGAAGTGGACAAGTAATTTTGGGACGTAGTTGTATTTTATATATTTATTTTTAGGCTTTTGCTCGTATACTTTAAATATTTCATCGTTTAGGTTAAATCGCGTAAACTAAAAACAACAATCAACATAAACAAGGGCATCAAACAAAAAAAAGTTTTTACGTCAAGCAAGCATTTAAGTTATTGTTATGAAAATAAAGATAATCAACTTTTTAAATATTGTAATTTTTATTGGATACTAAAGCCGTTTAACGTTTCGTAATTAATATACATTGGGCATACCCGTTAGTACCGGATAGGCACCAATACTATCTAAAACTACCAAAAACTACAGTATTCTAGTATACCCTTCATACAATATCAAGACCAAAATATGGTCCTTTATCTTGCCCCTAAATCACCAAACACAATGAACAAAGAGCACACAAACAACATAAAACTTCTTATCACTACAACAAACAATAGTAAATTTGTTGAGACCAACATGCTCTCCCCTTTTTCCTCCTTAGTAACCGTCCCCCTAGCTCACTTATACCTTGGTATTGACTTTCCTAATAGTGTCTTTGATTAATATTCATGCATATATAAGAAAGGTTATACTAGAAATCATTCATACATACTCATATTTACTAGCAAAACTAAAACTATCTCTTTGTTTCTCCTCCCTACCCACGGCACATAGAACCTCATAACACGCAAGAACAATTTCATAACAATTATTTCATTTATCCATCAAAAAAAAAAGTGATCCTAGTTATCAAGGTGTTGAATATAATTGGATAGCTTTGATTAGGTTTTATTGACAAGGTTTAAATAAGAAAGTTAGGGATCCATCTAGGATTGTCGATTTGATTTTGGTTTTATTTAGAGTTGGTTGTTTTTCTTCATCAACTATCACTCTCGCTAAGGTCAGTCTAAACTCTAAGATTTTCATTTCTACATTCATGTTTTTTTTCAATACTTGTTTCTTGATATCACCCACTCAGGTTTGTTGTTCATGAGTTACAAAATGAAGATTGTATTTTTATACAAAAAACAATACATTTGAATCTAGGTATGATCATATTAAATGATGCTTTAAAATACATAAACACACTATTTTAAGTATGTATTAACTTATACAAATCATGGCTAATTTACTTATTGAAAGTTTACTACAAATTCAATATATATATTATCATGAAAGACTTTGTACTTAGACAATGTTGGACATAAACTAGAGGACTATAAATATGTATGACATATGAAACAAAGTAAATAAGAAAGCTTGTACAAAGAAAACTAAGTAACAAATCTATAAACTTCATTTTATAAACCCTAAAAACATTACAATCTGTTTTAGTGACTCTGTTTTAATTCGTGACTTTATAAAATGTGACACTTACTGGATCTTGTAGTACTCTTCATGACGATTCCAAATATGTAAAGAACTCGCAAAACCAATTTATAACGAAGAAGTTACGCTAGTTACGAGATTAGGGTAATTAAATGACAAAGTGTTTTTATAAAACTTATTTTATAAAAACTGTTATAAAACACATTCTGATAAAATATATATATATATATATATATATATTAAATAATAATATATATAATAAATATATATAATATCTATATATATACTATATATATATGAATAGATACAATTACATATACATACATATACATAAACAAACATATACATATACATGATATATAAACATATATATATATAATATATATATATAAACATATTATATATATAATATATTACAATAATAGTACACGTCATAAGGAATCTAACCATATAAGAAACTTGAAAATCGAAGCTATAACGAAGGAGATACAATAATAGCAAGAGCTATGTTTATAAATATAGTTTTATAAACTATTTTGACATACTGATTTAACACAGCCACTTATAAAAACAGTGGATGTTATATAAACATAGTTCATCTCCTCACGAATCTATGCATATAAAGAACACTAAAAACAGAGTTAAAACGAGTAAGATACGACGTTTCAAAGTATAAAATATTATTTATAAAAGTTGTGAAACTGTGAACGTTTCAGCAGCTACTGAAACTCAGTTTCGAGGGCTTTCAATTCAGATTCGGCCAAAATATAAAACTACAAAGTTGCTCGTAACGACGTTTTACATAAACCTGCCAAATTTCATAATTTTTGGACGTATAGATATTTATTAGAAATTATAAAAGTTGGAAACTTTTATCAAATATTTTCTGCATTCCTACACATAATAATACAAAGCTGTCAAGAAATTAAGATATGGTTTACGAGTGTTTTCGGGATCGTTTAGGCTATAAAATCCTTACGAAACAAAGTAGTATTATCTATATAATATTTATACATGTTTTTAACTTCTTAAATATTATTTTACAAAACGATTGAACTACTTATACGATAACATTATACAAATAATAAAAATGTTAAATCAAGTGTTTTTAACAAAAAAGCATTAGTTAGTGGCGTAACATTATAACTTGTGATGTGGTATTTACGAATAGTACATTAGACTCATTCGACCTATAATTAGTTTGGTTGCATTCGGACTTTCGCGTGACGTTTTCACTTATTTGATATTCGCTATCCGTTCATTCACTTGAGGTGAGTTCATAGCTCCATGTTTTTATGATTACAATGATTTACAACTTTTGGGGTGAGAAACATGCATTGTTTTTCAAATTGGACGCAAGTGTACATTTTAACATGATTATGTGTTTGCCTAAGTAGCGATAACCCACTGAGCCCATTATCATGGTCTGTCAATTACTGAGTAAGCATGAATGTTATAAATAGATCTATTTAGGATTGACCTCCTCGTTCGGGTGAGTAGCGCTCACTGTGCCGGTTTGCCGGACAACGAACGTATACCATGTCGAATTTGGGATGTTACGGGTTAGAACATCATCAAGGGCAATGTAGGCAATTTATATTGCAATTCACACATGTCGAGCTTTAGTGTCATGAGCTTAGGGAAACGTAATTACATTTTGTGATGTTTGCATCTGTTGCATTATCATTCACTTGGAAGTATTGCGGTCTTACATTATATTTACATAAACCTGTGAATTCATCAACTTTATGTTGACGTTTTAAAGCATGTTTTTCTCAGGTCAATAAGGTGCAAGTCAAGGCTACATTGGTAATCGTTATTTTGGATGTCATTGCATAAAGATTTAGAAGCATTACATTTTGAGGATATTTGTTATGTTTAAAAATCTTTACATTTACAAGTGAACATGTTAAGCCGTTGTGCTTTTGTAACAAACAATTTCAGTCATTCTAATGTATCAGTTTTCAAACGATTCATATAGAGGTCGTTCTTATATCTTGTGCTATTGATTTATGATGTAACACTCTCGCACATATTATTCCGCTATGACCTAATTTGGGGGTGTTACAGATTGGTATCTAGAGCCAAGGTTATAGAGAACCAGGTTAAATGTTTTTACTTGGACTATAACCATTTTCAAACATTGCATCATACAAAGGGGTTTTCACGGGACATACACCCACTAGTTGTTGCATTAGTTGGTTAGACTAGATGCTGTCATGATTGATATACATGTTATAATATACTATGTGTATTACTATAAGGGTCTTATATTGATACTTATATAAGCTACTTTTGTTGTCACAGATACAGTCATGTCATCAGACAAAGCATCGTCTGGGGTTACTTATACATCCTGTTGGATCGTTTTCTGAATAGATCTTAACCTTTAGCTTGTAAAGGGTTTGTTCCTTTAGATAATTCTAAAGCAACAAT
>BQNB010190860.1:0-11745 GCA_026074375.1 Tanacetum coccineum | reverse complement strand
CAATTACTCGTGTGAAAGAACCAAGCCACAAGAAAGATGCAAACAAAATATCTTCAAGTGTGAAAAGACAAATTCGCCCTCCTCCTTGGGCTATATATATTCGACGAGCAGCAACACATAATCTAGTTTTTTCTTTTTTCATGCAAAATTCTCTTTGTATTTTTTTTATACTTCTTTCATTAGCATAAGAAAATTAGCTTATTGTTTTCAGCTTATTTAGTACCAGCTTAAATTCCAGCTTATTATAAAAAAAATCAGTTTGCTTATCAATAAAAGTATGTTGAAGGTTCAAAGTGTTTACTTCTTATTGCTTATTGCTTTCTAGTTTTTTTTTCAAATTTGCTAAAACTGGTTCTAAAAATCCTACTGTTTAGTCTGGTTTGTTTAAGTCACTATCTGATTCTCGTTTACTTTATTACATCTCGTTGGGCCTTGTGGTTAAATAAGAATGCATAATGACATGAATTTGACTTGTGGTTAAATAAGAATTCTTATCAATTTTACTACTGTTATGCGTTTACTAATTATTTGACTTGTGGTTAAAAAAAAGAACAAGAAGTTTGAAAAATGCAAATTGCATAATGACATGAATTTGTATAAACTGTTTGCAATTAACAGTGTGATGTCTTGTTTGTTTCGATTCGGTTCCGGTCTACTCATGAGGCGTGGAGCTTAAGGGTCTAGTAGGCTAACTCAATATTTTAAGTTTAAAGCTCTTAGCTCCTAAACTTAAGTATTTTGATAGATTATTAGATCGGGTGGTATCGTTTATTTGCGGCTCATCTCAACCGGTTCTATTTCTTTTCTCTTTTCAATTTTAATATATATTACTATTGCTTAAAATGTCGTGTTTTATATTTAATATGATTATTGGCTAGTTTTATTATGCTTGCTAAGTGAGTGTTTGGAAAATTAAGTGTGGACTTTTAAAAAGCATATTTGTTTTTATATATCTTATATCTTTCATTTTAAAATTTCTGTAGTATAATTATTAGATTAAAATCAATCAAAAATATTTGGCATTCAAGCATTATTCCACAAACAACATCTGATCTTCCATATTCACGCCTCGTCAGGGATTACGATACTCGAGAGATTTGGTTTAACCTTTCCTAAGGTTTTTCCGAGTCTGTCCACTATATTATTGTGTTCGGCCCTTACGCATATTTATACGTGTGTTTGATCTAGAACCAACATGCAAGCCAACCATACCACCATCCATAACCAACTTACCTGCAGTACCCAACTAGTGATAGGGCGAGTCATATAGTCCCTACGCAACCTCATCTGTGTCCACATATTTACGCAGCTTTGTGGCCCTGACTAAGATTGGTAGGGCGTCAGGAAATACACCCGAGTTAAATATTGCAGGCTGCTGCTGCTTTTGTCCATTAGCAACTGGCCGTTGTGGGAATGTGAAATTTGAGCTTATGTTAGTAAAAAAACTTGACTTACGAGTAACTGCTGGCCCATTGTGTTTTACGGATGGTGCAGTTAGGTATGTGGGTGAAGTGTACCAGCCCATTCTATTTTACGGATGGTGCCAAAAGGTATATGGGTGAAGTGTAACCTAAGGTGTAATATGGTGTTAGGCGATTTTCCTTTTGGCTTTGCTGATCAGATAAGCCCTGGTTACTATGAATACGACACCTGCAGGTTCTTAGTTTAAGCAGTTTGGATCATGTTGAATAGTCTCGAAACTTGAAACTCTAAGAAACATTGCAAGTCTTCTAGAATATGTTAGTTTTTGAATCTATCATTGCACCTGAACTCCCCCAAAGTTTATCGTCTAGGAACCACTAACCGTCTTGGCTGCATATTATTGTTGGGCATCTTTCCTAATTAACAGAAGAAAATAAAATGAAGTTGACAAACACTAACAAAATGGTACATAAAAAGGTAAAATGTCATTAAATAGCAACTTCGTTATCTCTCAATGTTCCGAATTTCTTTGACAATTGCATCACAGTTTTTTATCTACTGCATCATAATGAAAAAACTACTAAACTTAATACTTTAACAACCACTTAACTCCGCAAATCATAGTTTTATATCTAGAACCAGTATGTGCCAAACATCCACAAATCACCAAATACTGTTACAACCATCTAATCTCCTGCATCATCATATAACTAGGGTTGTCAATCGGGTTATCGGGTCAGATTTGAGCCTCATCGGATCAGGTCTATCGGGTCTATAAGTATCGGGTTGTCAGGATTGGGTCTATCAGGTTATCGGGTTTATCGGGTTGAGCTTATCAGATTATCGGGTTTGACATGTAATCAATCATAAAAAAAACATGTTGGCTCAAAAATGCTAACTGAATGCTAACGTGAGATTTGCATGTCATGTAATAAGTTTCATGCACAAAAAGTATATCAGTATCTTTGTCATAATGAATCCTTATAGATCAGTATGTATAGAATATAGATTCACCAATTCACTACTTTACCATTTCACCATTACAAAATGTATTCGCTACTTTACCATTTCACCAATTCACTACTTTACCATTTTCACCATTACAAAATATGGTACCATCCTCAATCTGAAGTGTTTGGATATGTTCATTAATAATAGATGCCTCAGACTCTTATGTAGAAGTTCACTCGACATCACCATTAGAAGTAACGGAGGAATATTATGTTCCTTGCATAATGCTTGCAGTTCTTTCCTTTTTATACTGAAATAATCCATCTATGCATCACAACAAAACAACAAAAAATAACTAAACCTACATATCTAAGATAAATTAAGGTAAAAAAGTGAAATGATTAATCAAATAGTAGTACCTAAATTAGATATGAATTGTTTTTACGATTGATTTAATTGGAATAAAAGATAATTGGATTTGTCCAGGTTTGTAGGGATTGATGATATAATTTCTTTTTCGAATTAGCAAATTGATATCATAAAAAGTCGAAAACGCTATTTTTGAAACAGATATGCATTTCAGTCAAAGTTTTTATTGCATTTAATTCGTTTTCATAACATACCATGTTTCCCTCTCATAATGAGTTTCTTTTATGAGTTTTGGTTTTCAAAATTCATCACAAATTTGAGAGTTGCTCTAGTGGTTTAGGCATTTGCTTATTTACGCATCATCGCAAGTTCGAGTCTTGCCATAGCTTTTTTATTAAGAATTTATTTGCAGGATTGTAAGATGCATACGTAGATTAAAATTTGCCTACGTAGAATTCACAGGTGGTGAGGTGGATTATAATGTGGGTTAAACAAATGCTTAGGTGGCTTTCTTGGCTGCCTATGTGGATTAAAAAGTTCTTAGTTGTCTTTAAAAGATGGTGACGTGGATTAAATTGTGGGTGAGGTGGCATTCTTTGGTGATTATGTGGCATTTAAGTGGCATGAGGTGCCATTTATGTATCCTGATATATATAATGTAAGATATATATATATACATATACATATGTATATATATACACATATTTACATATATATATATATATATATATATATATACATGTATATATATGCTCTAATTTTGTTGAGAAGGTTTTTATTTTGAGAAGATTGAGAAATCTACGTTCGAGCAAATTAATTCATATTTTTTGATTTGATTTATAAGTAAACATCATTTAATAGTGAATCAAAGATATAAATCACAAATTTGATTCACAAATCATTGCTAAAATCAAGTTATGGTAATGATTCCTTAAATTTGTATAGAAGATTCAGTATTTTACTTATATTACAAAAACGAGAGATTTTTTAACATTGATTCGAATTTTTTTACACATTTTGAATTATAATCACATTAAAATGAGTTTTACGCTTGAAAAACTTGAATCAAAGTTAAAAATCTATCATTTTTGAAAACCTTCTCAATCTTCTCAAAATAAAAACCTTCTCAATCGATCCGGATTCTATATATAGTATATATATTACATATATACTATACAGTAAGCATATATATACATATACAAATACATACACATATATATATAAATATATATAATATATATAATATATTAATATATATATATAGTATATAGGTATATTATATATATATACACAACCATACACCCATATATAACATAATATACATCAACATATAAATATATCTAATAAATTATATATATAGATGGGATCGTGAGAACCTTATTTTGGTGGAAAACCTAGAAAACTTACAAAAATAAGGTTTTCCTACCCTCCCTTTTTTCGCACTAAACTACAGGTGGTTGTTTGTAATTTTTTGTATTCTAGTGGGTAAACCCTATACAATCGAAATTACAAACTCTAATCCTATTTAAAGTTAAAATCCACCTCATAATTCAATCGGATATTTTACAAAATCCTCTCTAATCGATCTACTCGATCGCTGGCTTAATTTATTATCTTAAACTCACAAAAATTAGTAATCGTTACTATCATCCATAACGTTTCGATGCCTCAATCCGATCTTAATTGTAAGGCTCGATCTGATCTTCATTCTCCTTTTAATTCATGTTTATTCTGGTTAGCTTTTAATTTTAAAACTGAATGTTTTATACGTGTTACTATGCTTTAACATTAATCGATTTGAATTATGATAACGTTTATAGAGGCGCTTATTAGGTTTTATGTATAAATGTTAATCGATTTGATTATGCTTTAACATGTTAATAGTTGCGATTATTAAGTGTTATAGATTTAAACGATTTGTATTTTGTTAAATCACAAACTGATGTGTATACATGATGTCTATGCGTGTTGTTATGATTGCGTTTTGTATGAACTTTTGAATATATGATGTGTTATTACCAATTAGTTAGTGGATGCCCTAGTTTAGGTGAATATGATTATTTAAAGTCTGATGCCCTATTGCTTATAATTGCGATGCCCTTTTTAGTTTGATTTGAATTTGTTCATACATATGTTTGATACATTGTCTAGTAGTTTGTCAAGTTGTTTAATATTTACATGCTGATGCACCTTTATTATACATTGTGATGCCCTAATTTTTAACATGTATAATTAAATCGATGTTCATTGTTTTACAGGTTTGCGTCTGAATCAATCACCAACATCTGTAAACATACCTAATATTTCTATGTCTAGCGTGACTGTTGATAACAGTTCTGTTAACATTAGTCTTACTACTCGTATTATTGCGAGTTCTAGTGATCCTGTTCCTGATGATAACAGTTCTAGTAACATCAGTCTTACTACTAGTATTAGTGCGATTTCTAGTGATTCTATTGACGTTTCTTTTGCTAACGTTAATGATAGACCTAGGGTATGGGTACATGATGTTGAACCTAGTAAGGGGCACATATTTGTATCAATAGACCAAGCTTATGATTTCTACAAACACTATGGGAAACTTGGGGGGTTTGATATCAAGCTAGGTACTGAAAAAAATTACCATGATACGGAGGTTCCTGATATTAAGTATTTTAATTGTACACGAGGTGGTAAAAAAGAGAATCTAAATACAACAATCATAAGTTTGACGAATTTAGTGTTTGTAACATTGGCAAGGGGAAAAGAAAAGGTAAAGTTAATAGTGTTGCTAACGGTAAAGGGAAATGTAAAGTTACTAATGATGGATTTAGTGTAAAGAGAAAGAATGGTGATGCTTCTAATGTTAGTAAGCCTGATAATGGTTGTTGCCGTTAGGAGTTTGTTTAGAAAAAATACGTCTTACAAAACCAGTTGTTTAGCACGGATGATGATTAGGAAAGTTGACGGTGACATGTTTGAGGTTTATGGATTTGTCGAAGAACACAATAACCCCTTAGTGTCTCAAGACGATATGCAGTTTATGATGAGTTCTAGGGAGTTAGGTTTTTTAAAACAGCAGTTTATGTTGCAAGTTGCTAATTCGAATGTAGGGCTAGTTAGGGCATTTAAGTTGATGAAGGAAATGTACTGTGGATTTGAGAATGTGGGCATGACTGCAACCTATTGCAAGAATTTTAGGCCTGACTTGAATTTATTTATTGGTGATCAGGATGCGCAAATGGTGGTTGAGAAGTTGGAGAATCTAAAGAAGCGGTGTGAAGGTTTTTTCATGGATTATTGCCAAGGTAAAGGCGATACGTTATGTGGTTTATTTTGGGCAGACAAAGTAGCAAAATTAAACTACCAGCGGTTTGGCGACACTATATCCTTTGATGCTACTTTCAGGTCAAACAAGTAAGATTCCATGTTTACCCCTTTGTTATTTTTATAGTTTTGTTTACTTATATCATTTTTTTACAAATATCAAACTGATGCCCTTTTTATATGACACTGATGCCCTTTTTATATGACACTGATGCCCTTTTTTGAAATATGTATTACAGATACAGAATGGTTTTTGTTCCTTTTACAGGGATCGACAACCACAGTCGCTCGGTCACATTTGGTGCTGGTTTATTATCAGATGAAATAGTTCGCTCTTACAAATGGCTTCTTCAATCGTTCAAAAAGGTATTTCTTGCCGATCCATAAGTCGTCGTTACCGATCAAGACCCCTTAATGAAACAAGCTATCGAGGTGGAATTTCCAAACGCCCGTCACCGATTATGTATGTGGCATATAATGCAAAAGCTTGTGACTAAGGTATTGCTTTATTTTCTAGTTACCATCATAGTTATATATTTAGTTATACTGTATGTATTCATATGATAACAATTAGTGATGCCCTAAATTGTAATAATGATGCCTTAAAATATATGTTGTTTCATCAGAATATATTAACTATGCATAGTTTATATTAATATGCAAATTATTTTGAACAGTGATAATGTTATTGTTTTTGTAAGAATATTGATTATGATGCCCTATTTTTTTAATTTTGATGCACTTAATATGTGTTCAGGTTGGTTCATCGGTATGCAACAAAAGCAATTTTAAGGAACGATTTTGTAGGATCGTGTGGAACAAGCACATATCTATTGATATGTTTGACCATGAGTGGGCTTCTATAATGGACGACTTTAATCTTGGTGAACACAAGTGATTATGTGATTTATATGACATGAGGCATCGTTGGATTGTGGCTTTTCTTCGTGATGAGGACATGTCTGGACTGATGCGGACAACATCGAGGTTAGAGTATGAAAACTAGTACTTTAACAGATTTACTAATCCCAATCTTACATTGGTGGAGTTCATTGGGCATTTCGAGTCTGCTATGGACATTCAACATTATACTCAAAAGAAAAATGATCATGAATCCTGATACAATCGTCCCTAATTTCGAACTGATTTGTAGTTAGAGAAAGAAGCTGCTGAATTATTTACGCTTAACATCTTTTATGAAATACAAGATGAAATTTTAGCGTCTAATGCAAAATGCTTGTCAGTTAATGTGGAACGGATGGGTCGGTTCGAGAAGTGTTATATTCGTGATACCGAGGTGAAAAAATGGGAAGATTCCACTCAGTTTGAAGTGTATGAGGTAAGTAATTATTATTTTTATTGATACCTTTTATTTGTATACATTTAATCGTATAATGTCCTACATGTATTTTAGTTGATATGTTGTGCAACAACTTGATTTACATAGTAAACTAAAACTAACGCCCCTAATTTTTGTATACAGATGCACTCTTTTATGTTTTTTTTGCAGGTGTTGTATTCTTCATCTGATACCATACTTACTTGCTCATGCAGACAGTATGAACTATATGGGCTGCTATACCGTCACATCCTTTATGTTTTAAGAATGAACAATGTCAACGAGTTTCCAAGAGAATACGTGCTTGATAGATGGTCTAAATCTGATGATAATTTATAGGTTGATACTTCTGCTTTTGCGTGTGAGTCTAGTTCATCTGCTGGTATTTGTGTAATTCGTAGGATCGTTGAAGATACTGTTGATAGACTGGTTCCTTTTAAAGACAAGTTGGATTTGTATCGGTTAGAGTTGTCTGATCTTTTGGCGAAAGCAGAAGCTGAGGTTCTGGTTTTAATGCGTGTTAATAAAAAAGATACATTCTGCTCAATGCTTGGTGTTACAGAGCCTGAAAGTGTTGTTATTAAAGTTCCAAGGCATTCAACCAACAAGGGTATTGGTTCTCATACAAGGTGGAAAAATATGGACGAATTGATACAAAATGAAGCTGAAACTTCTAAGAAAAGGCGAACATGTTTTGTTTGTAGAAGGGCGGAAGGCTACAATTGCAGGACTTGTCCTTATAAAGCTGCGATCAATGTTGCTGCTGCCGCTAACAAGAGAACGAAATGTACTACCCGCTCTTCAGCCCTTAAATACAAGGAATAATCAATTTAAATTGCCCACTGGATGCCTTATTTTTTTTACATACATTTTTTATTATTTGATATTTGAAACTTCTGCATCATAATAATTCTGATACTTGTGATGAGTCTTGGTGGTTATGGATTTTCTGGTATTTGTTTACATTGAATTATATGATGGATTTCAGATTTATTTTGTATGTGTTTAAGTTTATAGTTTTGTTTAGATATTTTACACTTTGTTTTGTAAATGTTTTGAAATACTAGGGTTATAATATAAATGTTATAAATTACATTTACGTACTAAACTTGCACACCTTTTTATAATACATGATGCCCTTTTTTGCAAATGCATATGCCCTAAAATGTGCGAAACACGTGCTATAAATACATCTTCATTTTATACCTTGAATACCTCAAAACATATTTCCTAAATACATGAAGATACAAAACATAAGTTTGGCTACATGATGTTTTGAAAACATAAGTTCATTTACATGATACAATTATGTGATACTTATTATAACAAATAGATGCCCTAACTATAACAAACAGATGCCCTATCTATTATTTTTTTCTATGTGTAAAACAATTATTTATTTGTATACGTGTAAACATTCATATATGTTGTTGTCACCCATAATATCATTAAACCAACACCAACTTGATAATATACATATAGCATAAGTTTATTTACATGCTGATACCATTATGTGATACTTTAGATAACAAACAGATGCCCTAACTATATCAAAGGGATGCCTTATCTATGAGTATTATATTTTCTATGTATACAACACTTATTTCTTTATATACTTGTAAACCTACATATATGTTATACATATAGGGTTTAGGGTTTAGGGTTTAGGGTTTAGGGTTTAGGGTTTAGGGTTTAGGGTTTAGGGTTTAGGGTTTAGGGTTTAGTGTTTAGGGTTTAGTGTATAATAAACAATAATTTAGGGTTTAGGGTTTAAGGTATATTAAAAAATAATTTGATCTTGGTTCACATAAATCCAATTAGTGTAATACGACATACAGATGACCTAAACATATCAAACAGATGCTGTAAATATATAATGATTCAACACATAAGTTTTGGATACATCAACTTTATAGTGCATATTTTCTACATGATTATATAAAGTATATGAACACCAACTTTAGGGTTTAGGGTTTATTAAACAAGAATTTAATATTGGTTCACATAAATCCAATTAGTTTAATACGATAAACAGATGCCTTAAAAATATCAAACAGATGCCCTAAATATAGTATGATTCAAAACATAAGTTTTGGATCCAACAACTTTATAGTGCATATTTCTACATGATTATATAAACATAATTTTTGGATACACATAAAACATAGTTAAATCCAAAATATAAACTATCTGTCTAACAAGTTCTTACATCATATCAAACAATATTCTGCATATTTCAAATGACGAGTTATAAAGTTCCATATCCTGCATATTTCTAATACCAAATTCTAAAGTACCTGGACATCAACTTGATAGTGCATATTTCTACATGATTAAATCCTATTGTTTGTAACATTGGTTTTTGGAAAAAAAACTTCATGCTTGCTTGAGTCTTTCTTCATTATCTTCACAATACGTTGACACCCTTTGTGTAAGTCGTCCGAAAGCATGTTTATTGAAACTACGCTTTTGGTTTTCATTGTATCCGTTGTACTCTTTTGCTTCTGTATCGACTTGGCCTACCTTTTAATTTATTTCAGTCATTAACATTTTCACAAGGTATTTTCTGCGAAGACCGTTTAGTTACCTTATTTGTTGTTTACCTTCCACTTGTAAACCTATATTGAAGTAATAAATAAACTGATGCCTTAAAACATACAAACATATGATTTAAAGTAAACAAATATCGGTTCATTTAACAAACAGATGTCTTAAATGAAATTAAACATATGCCTTAAAGTAAACAAACAGATTCCTTAAATGAAATTAGTTTAAAGTAAATAAAAGTTTGCAGTCTTTTTAAATATCATTAAATTTTGTCACACGAATGCTTTACATTGAATAAATAAAATGTCGTGCGTTAAACAAACAGATACATTAAAACAAACAAACAGATGGTTTAAAGTAAACAAACCTGCATTGAAGCGAATTTTCCTTCCATTAAAACACTCCATGTGTCTCATCACAAAAACTCCAGATTCCAAATAGTTTGTTGTTGTTTGCCAATCCATATGCATAATTTTCGGTTTTGCTTTTATCATCTTGATTCCATTTGGATGGCCCACTGATTGCAGATATACACCAAACGATGTTGTCTGCCATAAATTTTACAAGTTAGTGTATTGTTACACACATTTTATATGCCCTTTTTTATGCATTTGTATGCCCTAACATAAAAAAACAAATAATAATAATAATAATAATACAATTTTAAAAAAAAAACAAGCTTTTGAATCTTACTAGTTTTTTAGGAAGCTCCCCGTACCGTCTAACTACATCTTGACTTTCTTCTTTCTTGTTATCTATAATATCCACTTCTAACGTCTTCAATTTGTACACAATCAAATAGAAGTGATTTGCTATAGATCCTGCTTGCACTATCGGAAAAAATACATGTTTTCATACTCGTATTGTTAAACTTAATTTTTCAATTAATTATCTACAAATTATAATCTAACAAAAAAATAAAAATAACATCTTACCAAATTGAATTTGTCAACGTTTGTTTGGTTGGTATATGCCATCGCCTCTTTAAATTTTCTTTTGAACTCTTCAAACTTCCATGAAAGCTTTAAAACATGATTCAATTAGATCATAAGTTTTGTTATAACACCATATGAAACCAAACACTCAGAACTACTTCAAACATATGCCCTAAAGGTTTCCATATATACGCTTAAACTTAACTAAATAAATGTATTAAATCATTTCAAATAGACTCTAGATTATATACAATTGGATCCTTATTTCACACAGATGATTAAAAAAACAGATAGAGGCCTTAAAAAAACAAACATATTCCTCAAACTAAACCAACATATACCTTATACCATACAAACATATTCTTTAAGCTTAACAAACATATGCATTAATTTATATAAACAGATGCCCTAATATTACCAAACATATTCCCTAATCTAACCAAACATATGTCTTAAAATCCTTAAACAAATTCCTTAAATCATAACATATGCCTTTAAAAATAAACATTCATTTATTTTTATTTTTTTTATTACGTACCGTCATTCCAGTTTTGCAGAATAGGTATTTTGATCTCATCTTATTCTTTAGACGTTCATCGTTATTTTGAATTATGCTCCATACGTCGATTACAGCTTTTGTAACTACAAATCCTTCATGCATACTTTCAAATGCGACTCTTTAATTTTCCATGTTGTTCGTCTTGAAAATTATATCCCTGATTCATATGTGTTTAAATAAACATTAATTACAAAAAAAATGCCCTAATAATAATTACTATGATGCCCTAAATTAATTTTATAATTTTGTCATTATCAATTTTTACTTACCTGACAGGATACCTTCCGGTGAAAATACTTTCAACCACAGGTTTTTCA
>BQNB010190859.1:0-11745 GCA_026074375.1 Tanacetum coccineum | reverse complement strand
TCAAGATGGATTCGCGGTAAAGAATGATGACATGAAAAGATCTCAGAGGCAAAGACGAAAGAAAATGAAAAGATCAAGATCACAAGAGCATGATTGGAACAAGACCACTATTACACAACAAGACTCAAGACAAACAAGCGTTAAAGTTCAAAGATCAAAGTCACAAGAGAGTTCTCAATGAAAGTTCAAAGATCAAAGTTACAAGAGAGATGATCATCCTTTAGGGGAGATTGTTACGAATAAGGAAATAATAATCATTAAGGCAATCAAAGAGAGATCTCAATGATCGTCCCTTGGGGGAAGATTGTTAGGATTGATAAAAGTGACGATCTTATTAAGATAAATGTCTTGTAATAAATAATGAAATGTTATTGTGTAATAGGTTAGGTAGATGGTAAATAGTCAAAGACTATAAGTCAAAAGGGCTAAATTGTAAATATCTAGAAGACAAGGGCTCCATGGTCATTCATTGTAAAAGGGTATAAATACCCTTCCACCACCTCATTTGTGAGGCGTGTCTTGTATGTGTATTCAAGTTTCATTTCATTATCCTCCTCCCTCTTTCTCTCTCTACTTTCTCTCTCTAAACTTATCACTATATTGCTTATTGATCCTGAATTTCAGACCTAACACAACTAATCTACAACAAAACCACACCTAAATCTAACCTAATCTCTTCATTTATATTTTTGCAACACTCATTCAACTCTCATCTCACCAAGAACACAATATTTAACTAGTGAAAACAACGTAACATCATTATTTATAAAATCTTATTTTATAATCTTTTAAAAATTAAAACACGACATATGGATGTATGGATATTGAACATATAAGAATAACGTAAGTAAACCACAAAGAAAGATTCAAGACACTTACAAGAATGATGAACAAGAAGCAATAACACAAGATCTATACCCAAAATCACTAGATCTTAAAAAACTCCATATAATAATGAAACCCTAATTTGTAAACCCTTGAAAATACTTGGAATCAAAAGGAAACCTTCATGGAAACACCTTAGATCTTGATAAAATGAAGTATGGAATGTGTGAATCTTGGTAAAAATCAAAAGTAAGGATTGTGTATGTGTGTTTGTGTGTGCCGTGAGTTAGGAGAGAAAAGAGAGGGGAACAGAAATTTTTGTGAGGCTTGCAAGAGAACAAATGACCTAAATCCTTTATCACTTGGTTTAAATAGGGGAAAAACTAGGGTTATGGGTGAGTCTTGGCTTAAGTCAAGTGGCTTGAGCCGCTTTCTTTTGGTCCTTGTTGGTTCGACCGGATTGGAGCTAAGGGGGGGAGGAAAAGAACAAAAACTTTGCCTTTGGCTCCAAGTTGAGCTTAAATGGCTAGTTAGTGAAATGGTGGTCCATGGTCAACATGTGAAGGGTAAGAAAAATGGCTTCTAGTGAAGTATAAAACAAACATATCACTTTCTCATCTTACATGCACACATGGGTGAAATTTTCAAAATAAGATGCTATTTATTAATTTTAAGTATGCATATGTGTATATTTCGTGGGTTTGAGGGGAGTGGAGGGATGTGAATAAAATTTTTGGCTTAAGAACATGATATGTACGATAACTAAAGTTTACACGAAATGATCTTGAGTTTTTGGGGTTTCGTTAGGTCAAAAACACGAAAAACGCAATTTAAATGTTAAAGCGTAAAAATAAATACCGAGAGTGATCGTAAACTACGAAACACTTAGAAAGGATAAAATAACTCATATAATATCTAAACTTATCAAAATCCAAAGTCGAAACGCGTTCGATGACGTTTTTTAGATTTACGCGGGTTAACTTCCCGGTAAACTGTCGGATTCAAATGTAACGTATAAAAATCAAAGATAATGATCGAAAAAGTTTAAAATATTGACCGAAAATTCTTGGGGTGTGACAATAACCAATAACTACGAGTACGCAGCGGATATGGATCTAGTTTATCATATACGATTAACACACAAATAGTATGAGAAAACTAACCTTTCATGAAAAACTTGAATGAATCAAACGAGAACCAAAATCTTTCAAACTTAGTGGTTAAAATACCACCTCTATGGTTGCTCATACAACACGTCAACCAAGTGCACCAAGATGCTAGCCTTGCTTCACGTACCACCCAAACAACACTTGTTATACCTTGCTTCTAGAATTGAGTACCAAATCCAAAACCCTAAGGCTGTACCGAAAATCGAAGAATCAAAAATGGGTTCTGACCAAATTCGGTTGTTACCGAAAATCACAGAAACAAAACCTAATTCGTTTCTACTTGTTGTCACACTTGAGAACCTATAAACCAAACACCTTAAACCTGCTGAGCACCTAGTGGGAAGTCGAATCACACCATATAATCCCTTTTGGGATTACCGAAAATCAGCAAGGTGTAAAAGGGGAAACTGAAAATCAAAGAAATCTAATTAAGGTTTTGTTATTCGGCTGTTTTGAGTTAAGGAGAGGTGTGTACAGCTTTTGTGAGTATTAGGGTTTGTTGTTGTGTTCGTGTCATAATGACATAGGGGTAAGGGGTTTATATACCCTTCAAGCCCTAATCATGATAGAACTAGGAAACCTCAAGTTAATCCTTATCACAACTCTCCCTTCTCCTTATCTCCTAGATCCAACGCACCTAGACACCCTCTAGAACCTTCATGTGGCCGGCTGACTTTAGGCTACCACAAGGTTCATGTCTTTTCGTTTTTAGTCCTTTGGTTTACTTAAGAAATGTACGTGAAGTTTAAACGCACTCTAAGTGTCTTAACGTGTGTGCCCCCAATAGGCTCACACATTTTTAGTCGTATATTGCTAATCCAACTAACATAATCCAATAGTGTTGTAGTGCCATGGCACCTTTATGACTCTGTTGCTACGTATTAGCCCCATAGATATGTGCTCAAGCATCTAACACTCTAAGGAATTGATCACTGGCAACATTGATCTACTCTCTTTGATGCTTTTCCACCATAATTGATCTTGTCGACACAAACACGATCCCCAAGTCATTTTTCAAGAAACACAAGCTCTATAAATCAGTTGCAACATTTTTTTATAATTAAAACCAACAACCTATATAAAAATAATCAAATACTTCAATCCACTGTATGGAGAAAAACTTGTTTCTAAGCTAGATATCTTAATGCAATAAATATAAAATTGGCAAAATGAACAGACAAATTGATCAACAAATGAAATTAAACATATAACTTTTCAACATAAAATTTCAGCATCACCTAACAGCCATTGTGTGATACAAATGTCTTAATGCAATAAATATAAAATTGGCAAAATGAACAGACAAATTGATCAACAAATGAAATTAAACATATAACTTTTCAACATAAAATTTCAGCATCACCTAACAGCCATTGTGTGATACAAATGTAAGTTTTCATTAACTATCGATCTCAAAAAATGATTTTACGTACTACACTACACCTGGTAAACACTCAACATTGTCTCAACAACGATGTATGTTTGTGTGTAATTTTTACTTTATGTAGTTTTACTTGTGTATATGTGTATGTGTTAGTAGCTCCTAATATTTACTGTTAAAAGGATGAAAAAAAATCCGGTGTTACTTTTAGCGTTATTTTAATGTGTCAAAACTATTTTGTAACTTGTACGTTATTACATCTTTTGCTCTTAGTTGTTCAAATACAACCTAAGCGTGAAACATGACTACAAAAGCCTCAAATAATCATTATGTTTTTATTATATCTATATCTATATTTATATTTATAACAGTGCTTATATAGAGATTAGGAAGAATCATCCCCTATATAAAACAAGCTATCCTAAAACAGCATCCTTCTCAAAACTCTAAAAAACTACACGTGGCATTTAATCTGATCGGATGGTCCTAAATGAATTTTACCTTTTAAAAATATGACGTTATACATGATAACTTTTCAACAGTCTTCCCCAAATTACATACCTCATAAAACTAGAACCCTAATTGATTATCCCTAACCAGAAAAATGTCGAATCTATGACTAATAACAAACCAACAATTCAATCTACCCAAAACTACATTCATTAGTCACTATAACAATTTCAAAAATGTGGATTAAATCAATATTTTGGTCAGTCTATTATCATAAACCAAAAAACAAATATACAAATCTTATCAGTGATCATAATTAGGTGTGTTTCGATTTTTATGTTGAATCATTATAATCATTTAAGTATCGATTTTTAATTATGATTTGGGGATGAATTTGTGTTTTAATCGATTTGGAGATGAATTAGTTTTTAAGCAATTATGCTATGGAATATAATAAGAATTTTGATTTGGGGACGAATTAGTTTTTAAGCAATAAAGCTATGGATTAAATCAATAGTTTTAGGGTTTCAAATTGGGTGGATTTCGTGATTAACGATTGAGTTAGATTTGGTGGATTGTATATTAGATTATTGATCAAAAGCTTAAAGGATTGTTAATTTATGGTAAGTCAATATTTTTTTATGAAATGGGTGTGTGAACTTACGGCTAATTAGAAATCTTTATGAAATTGGTACATAAATTAGACCAAATAACCCATTTGAGAAAGAGATTAAAGATTGGAACTTTATGGTAAATTAGCAGTTTTTATAAAATGGGTTTAAAAAATTAGAGCAAATTAGTCATGAAAATGAAGCGGGTCAATGTGATTATAAGTTTGTTTTTTCTTATAACTGTATTAGTGGATTAAGTGATTAGTAGTTTATAGTGCAATGTACGTTTAAATTTTGATAAAATATCATAAATGTTTGTTAATCAATGGTACTGAGTAGCTTATTGTATTAAGGTAGCTTTTTCTAAGCTCATAAGCTCAATTTTAGTTACTTTTGAGCTTATAACTTATATAAGCTCATAATTTCAAGTGAATAAATTCATGTAACATTAAAAATGAGCTTATGGACTTATCAAATATTCAGTGAGGTCATAAGCCCATTAAAAATTTGGTAATAGCCATGAATGTATAAAAAATAGAGAAATAGGAACATTAGTTAAAACACATTTATTACTTTAGCATAAGTCCCTTATTGGATTTAATGTACAACTAAGCTATACTAATCTGTTTATTTATGTTATATAAGGACACGAAGGGAAGTGAAGCACAAAGTGACAAGAAAGAAAAAACGGTAGTGTTATAAAACTGTTACAAGCATTTTGTCCTAAATGATTAATTCCGTTGGGCAACGTCTGGGTGAGTCGAGTGAAACATTGTGATTTTTTATGTTCTATACGCATGTTTTGTTTTAGGTGTCTTTTTTCTTTATCCTTATTGGTTGATCTTTTATACTTGCCTTCCTTTTTTTGTACACATGAGGTAGTCTTACCATCTAGAAGGAAAAACTGAAATACATATTCATAGTTTTAATATTATTCTTTTACTTGTGCAATCTGCAAAGTCAGTATTATACTCGGTTCATTTTAATATATTTATGCACTGTTCAATCTTTTTGGCGATTGTCCACCATGTATGTTAGGAATGTCAGGTACTGGAAAAACTTCCACCATGGTCCATGCTATAAAGCCATTGTTGATGAGAGGTGCATCTAACAAATACTAATGCTTAAGGAGTTAATATCAAATAATTCAACATTGACAACTACAAGCAAGAATCTGATGATCAGGTAACGTTTTTTACATGACTTTATTCATGAAGTGTCCACTATTTTATTTACCGAGAAACTTTTGTAGTTCAACTCTCAAGCTACTGCTCTTGAACTGAACCTTTGAG
Source organism: Tanacetum coccineum (assembly GCA_026074375.1). Classification (NCBI taxonomy): domain Eukaryota; kingdom Viridiplantae; phylum Streptophyta; class Magnoliopsida; order Asterales; family Asteraceae; genus Tanacetum; species Tanacetum coccineum. Next base: position 6,017 of record BQNB010190859.1, on the reverse strand, counting down.
CTCATCCGTGTCTCATCCGCCAGGAAGCAAACACCTAACGGTACGTATAACATTTATGTTCTTATCTATTATAATGTATTTTATGTGTGTAAAAATTAAACTAGATAGATTATTGTCACGTTTACTCATACCACTGTTAACCTAAGTGTATTATTTCAAGGAAGTAAGGTACTATCTGGAATGACTTAGCCTATGGAAAAGGTGTTTATAAAGTTGAACAGTTACACATTTTCTTTAATACATGCAATTCACCAAGTCTTGTGGTCAACATCTATGTTGTTGAAAAATGAACATGTATGAGGGTGAATGGTTGCAAAACAATCCCGACTAACATGAGGATATTGAAGTTGACATACCTACTTATGAGCCAATCTCAGGTTAAGAGTGCGTTTATGATCCTAAACATGTTCTTACATCTTTTATTAACATCAATGAATAAATAACAGAGCTTGATTGTGTGTTTTAATGTCTAGGCTTGAAGCACAAATGCAAAGGACATATATTTAAAAGACACGGAATGGTTGCAGAAGGATATAGAAGATCGTGTTCATTTCTCTCAGGGATGAAGTGAAATCCCATTGTATCAAAATGAGGAATGGGTTAGACAAGGAAAACAGTTAGTTCTTTGTTGACTAAAGTTCAAATACTAGATTTTATTCTAGTTTGAGGATGATCATCTTGAACCTATTTAGTTGGCTCAGTTACATGACATGTATGAGGTACGCCTGCGACCAATCAGTAGACCTGGCTCTCAACTGCTTGGAGCCAATGGTTGTGATGATGGTCTGATTGTAAGTTTTGACTTATGCATCAAAAAAATTTCCAATGAAACATGTCATGTCAGAGCTTTGGTGCGTACTACTCAAAAGCATCCATGCAGAGTGCTTAACGTATCTGTAATTATTCGCATTCTAATTGTTGACAGAAAAAACATGTAGTTTCAGAAGTTATTTCCCTAAGTAATGATATTTTTTCATGAGTGTTCTCAGGTTTGTCTTTTTCATGTCAGATGCACCCGTGATGGAAGTAATGAAGTTTCATTAGCAGGCTCTGAAGTAATGAACCAGATAGTTCTTTGCGCGTAAAAGCAAAAAATGGCCAAATTTTTTTTAGATCAATTCGTGGAGTGGTATAAACCCAATGGTAATCTTTGTGTTCTGGTACATTAGAAGTTGTTGAAGTTGTGTCATCAGATAACAAGATGTCCTCGAGGTAACATGTTTCTCTAAGTGATTTACATGTTATATTTAGATTTTGTTTAAGGATACAAAACGAGTTGTAATTTATTTATTCAACTGATTGACTGTTAATTAAGCGCGTAAATGATGACTTTGCAACTGATTCTGTAACATTACTATGACTATTATTCAGTAGGTTTTCGTTTCCATATTAGTATATGTGTTCTCACAGAGGAGGAATGATTCGATATAAGTGCATATATAATGGTTTTGGCTAGAACTGTTTGCATAAGATGGATGCTTTTTATTTCTTGATGTACTTAACATCTTCTGCAACTAATTCATGGTAATGTTGATTAATGTGTTTTTTTAAGCATCCTTCTGAATCAATTATTTCATGTCATTTCTATAAACTCCCATTGTCATATTCATTACGTTAAATTTCTTTTTGTTCTTTACAGTATTTGGGTTAACCTTTAAATTTGGAATAACCTTTACACAATCATAGTTGGAAGGAAAAATACCAACCTGGTTGAAGTTACACATTGTGTAATTATGTTGCGCAAAGTCTATTATTGATTTCACTAATTAAACTTCTTATCGAGTGACACTACCTTATCTACATAATTGCTTTTACATGTTCATGAATATTGGAATTATAGCTAAGTTTTTAAATGTGTGATTTACATCAGCATTCTCTCCAAAACATTTTCACTGTGTGGTTTGTTGAAATTTAACAATCAAGTTAACCAATTAACTCTTACGAGTATGCAGCGAATAGATCTAGTCTAGTACATATAATTTACATACATTAAACATAACAAGGGACATGAAAAGTAAATAGAATACTAACCCTCGTAGTCACCAGCAAATCAAAGAAACCAAGTGTATGAAACTAGTGACTAAATTGTCACCTCTACGAGTGCTCACACAAACACGTAAACAAGCATGCCCGGATGCTAGTCCAAACCTCACGTATATCCAATACAACTATTGTATCCAAAACCCACTGAAAATCGATCACCGAAACCCTCACAAGAAACAGAACCGAATTACAGAAAGGTAGTGTAGGGTTTAACCGATTTCGGTTGTAACCCTATAACCGAAATAGAGATCTACAACCCCTAGCTCGAATCCGACTATTGTCACACCTTGACAATATGTAAACCAATGTATTACACCATCTGGAATAAACCTGGGATCGAATAACAAGTGGAAAAACCCTAAAAGATTCAACCGAAATAGAATAGAGGGTTTTAGAGTTAACCGAAATACAAACCTGTTTTGATTTAGGGTTTGATTTCGACTGTTTTGTGTTAAGGAGAGGAAAGACGAATTTTGTAGAGTTATTAGGTTTCTTAGATCTGTGTTTTATGAGCTAGGGGTGAGGTATTTATAACCTCTCAAGCCATAACTCATGATAAGACTCAAATGCTTCAATTTCAAGCCTTATCACAACACTAACCCTTATCATACCTCTTCCATTCCTCCTTATCCCTTAACCACTGAACCTAGACACTCTCTAGACCCTTCTCAAACCGGCCACAAAGATTTAGGACAGTTAGGATCTTGTCTAGTTAGTTTTTAGTCCAAATGGTTTACTTTTAGAAACATACATGAAGTTTAACGCACTCTAAATGTTTTATCGTGTGTGCCCCCAATAGGCTCACACACTTCTAGTCGTGTATACTAATCCAACTACCATACAATCCAACAGTCTGTGTGGCGGTGGGTTCAAACCATGTGGATTAGTCGACCAAAAGATCGAAAACCATGGTTAAATAAAAAACATGATTGGCTGAATTTAAGTTAGCCGTCACACGACTTGAATTTTTAAAATGTAAAAGTCGTGTTTAGGCTCGTTTTTATGACCTGACAGAGTCAGAAGTCATACACCCGCTGGCCGTTGTTCCCATATCTCTGATCAAATTCTACACCCATGAATTAAGCAATTCCTAGCAATCTTTATATTCAAGACGATGCACATTTCTTAGGAGAGTCAAACTTACGGCAATATACAAAATATTACTATCTATTAGGCAGTACTTTCGTTCTAAAATAATTGTCTTTTTTTTGACTTTTTAAAGTTTTTTTTCAACTTTGATCTTAAATATTTTCGTTTATGTTAGATAATAGTTGACGTAAAATATATGAATGTACTGGTTTTTAAATGCATTTTTATTGTTATAATTTTCATCAAGTATTATATAACACAAACAAAAATACTAAATACTAAAGTTGATAAAAAAAGACTCAAAAAAGTCAAAAGATAAAAAAAGACTCAAGTATTATATTATAGGTATAATTGCAAGCTTAATAAGCTTGTCCCGCCACAATGGCTCTTTTCTTCTATAGGTTCAGATAAGTTTTCCAAACTCGTCATAGCCTCTCTTATTCAATCCTTGAGTTCGCAGATAAACATAATAATGAGGTACGTCCGACGTGGCTGCAAGCTTAATAAGCTCGCCCCGCCACGATGCAGATAATCCCAGTTTTGCTTCAAATGTATTATAGGTATAATCAGGCTCGAATCCACTCAACTAATAGGAAAAGGGTATACTTTCTCCATGGCTGCAAGCCTGATAAGCTTGCCACGCCACAATAACCCTTTTCTCCAATAGGGTCAGATAACCCAGTAACATGACTAACGCCCGTCTCAAATATAACACACGACACATAGTCACATACAACACAACAACACTCATCTCCAAAATGCAGCCTCTAAATGCTTCACTGGAATGAGGCTCAGATTCATTAGTATCCAAGAAAAACGGACACATCCGCAATGGCTGCAAACTTAATAGTTTGCCCCGCCAAAACACGTATGCTTACGCCTTTAGTTGAAGTGCATCAGATGCAGCGAATGTGTGCTAAAAATTTAATGGCTTTTAGCATATATTTTTTGGCTTTTAGTATCCGAGAAAAACGGACGCATCCGCAACGGCTGCAAACTAAATAGTTTACCACGCCAAGCCACGGATGTTTACGCCTTTAGTTAAACCTATTCAAATTCATCACAGCCTCACAATAACAGTTGCCTCGTCTGACATCATCGAACCAAACATCAACTTAAAATCAAAAAAAGTGGACATCCGCCATGGCTGCAAACCTAACAGTTTGCCCCGCCAAGATGCGAACGTTCACAACTTTAATCGAACGTGTTTGGATTGATGAAAACGAAAAAAGTAAACTTCCAGCATGGCTGCAAACCCAATAGTTTGCCTCGCCAAAACACTGGCATCCACCACCAACCATAAATAGAAAACATACTCTCCAACACATCAACAAACACAAAATCTTAACCCTAACTAAAACAATCGAATCATTATCATGTAGATGATATCCTTAAGAATATAACTCCCATAAAAATACCTTCTTTATTTGAATCCCGTTGAGCCCAAAAAATAAGCCACAAAAACAGCACCAACAAAATACCCCCACAACACGAAGTGTAACATTGTGACACCAAAACCATTACCACGGTATTACCAGTAAACGATCACACAAAATCGACTACACCACAAAGAAGCTGGCGTTGTGTGTGTTTTTTGGGTGAGGTAGGCAGTGGAGATTTTAGGGATGCATTTGGGGGTTGAGTGTTGATATGTTGTGGTGTGTGTGAATATGTTGAGATTAAAAATAACTGTATCTTCAACATCCCCACCGCTTCAATACTTTCACCCCGCATAAATTTTTTGTTTTTGATAATACAATTTACAGATGTTAACAGGAGAGAATAAGTAAAAAGTGACTGGGATCCACTTGTTACATAGCACATAGTTGAGTCGATGAAGAAGAAAGGATTCCAGCTATTATTTTATATGCCATCTACTGTTCATAGAGTAGTTTATAATTTTTCATCAGAGAGAGAACTGTTCATTAAGTTAATTTATTAAATTTTTTTAATAATAATAAAAACACACAGAGTGGGGGACAACACGGGGTTTGTATAAAAGTTAGGGGTGAGCAGAAAAAACCGAAAACCAAAAAAACCGAACCGAAATAACCGACCGAAACTAAAAAACGATGGTTTGGTTTTTACTTTTTCAAAAACCGAAATAAATTCAATTTTTAAATTAATATTTATTTTGTTGGTGAAATTATAATATATATATATCTGTTAATGTTTAGATATGTGTTTGTCATGTACGTGTGTTTACTTGACAATATATCATTACATATATGACAATGATTATACTATATGTATTTTCACTTAAATATGTGTGTCTCATTTATATGTGTATAATTGTACAAATTTGAGTAACATTATCGGGCTCATATTGACAAAAAAATAAAAAAGAATAACCATTTTTACGTAAAACAAGTTTATTAATATAAATTAGCCACAACCAAATATAAACGGTTTGAAACTGAAAAAACCGAAAAGGCCGAACTGCCAAAAACCGAGCGGTTTCGGTTTTTGGTTTTATAAAAACCGAATATTTTGGTTTGGTTTCAATTTTAGCCAAAAACCGACTCAAAATGAACCGTGCACACCCCTAAGAACAAATCACTTATGCCAATAGAAATGTAGATAGTTTTCTCTTTTTTATTTACACTCTTTAAAATTAAGCTACACATGTGCGTAAATTTTTAATTTTTTTTAAGTATAACCTTTCTCTTATAAAATCTGCATCTTCTTAAAAAATGATTAAACACTCGTAATTAGGCACCACAAATGTTGATCATGACCACTTTTGTAACACATTCAAACACACCCAAATTATATCAGGTCAAAAATTACTAACAAATTATACTATTATACTATGTATATTAAAGAGAGAGATTATTCACCCGAGGTGATATTAATGCAGGACATTTATGGGTTAAGGCATTGAA
>BQNB010190857.1:0-11745 GCA_026074375.1 Tanacetum coccineum | reverse complement strand
TGTTGGGCTTCTACTTTATTCTTCATGTTCCTACTTGGTGTTTGCGAGATCTTATCATTCTTTTTATTGCCTGACGGCTTTGATCCACAATTAGTAGTAGAACACTTCACTCCTGTAGAAGACAACACAGGTGTGTTAGAATCTGATGTTTTAGAAGACTCTACCTGCTTAATGTTGCTTGAGGATGTGAGAGGTTCAGCAAACCTAACTTTCTTGACATTGTTCATGGGTGTGACAACAACCTTTTTAGCACTAGGTGTTATCGCATTAGGACACGTATCTTGAACATATACAAGCAACTCCTGAATTCTTGTGACATACTTACAAGCAAGGTCTAAATCGCCATCTAAAGGTTGTTTCACTTTAGCTTGTTTGACTATTTCCTAAAGAGTATTAGCTTGTTCTTGAGTGTGCCTAAGATAGTCTATGTGAGCATCCCTATTTTGCAATAACCTATGAGGCAACAGTACTAAATCAAGCTTGAACATGCCTGGAGCGATAGTGGTGGCAGAAGGTGTGTGTACAACATTTTCAACAATTTCTTTCCTTTTTAATTTTAAGTTCAGTTTGTTAATTAAAGAGTCACTTTGTTCTTTATGACGAACACGTGTCTGTTTGATTGAGTCAAACTGATCTTTAAAAGACCTATTTCACATGATTAATTTCATTACAAAGACGTTCGTTCTTAGAAAGCAATTTTGCCACACTATTTTCTAGTTCCTTATTTATGGGCTCAAGATCACATTTAACATGATTAACGTTCTCTTCCTTGGTATTCTCTCTTAAAGATTTAATAGTATCCTTCAACTTACAAATGGTCATGCCTTTATCTTGTAGCCGAGCTTTTAAATCATTGATTTCAAAATATTCTTGAATTTCAACAGCATTTTGATTAACGTAAGATTCATCGTTTTGAAAAACTTCTTATTGTAATTGCATTGATGCTTCGAGAGAAATACAATGTTTTTCTAGTAGTGAGTAATTTTTCAAAAAATCATTTTATGCTTGTTTTGATTTGGAAAGCTCAGCATCAAGATTCAAAAACTTTTCACATGATTCAAAAACTTTTCACATGATTCACACTCTTGCATTTTCATATTCACATAATCATTATTCAAATACATAGAATTCATCACAGTTAACAGTACATCTTGAGACATGATTTTTTATAAGAGTCGATCATTTTCCAAAAGAATTTCTTTCTTAGCAATTTCCAAACATTGTTTATCAACTGAAGACTGTTGAACAGCCACTTCTATTTGGTCAAAAACTATTTGTACTTCTATTATTTCATTTAGAAGATCTTTATCAAACACATTGAAGATGTCTTTTAAAGATTTTAGAAATTGAATATTTTCATTGTTAAAAATAGTTTTTGTATGCTCATACCCCCATTCACCCTTCTTAAGAGCACTTGGTGTTGTCCTCTTCTTTACCACAGAGTTAAACTGGGTGAGGTGGAATTTAAGCTTTTTAAGGCTTGCATTCACCAAACTCACCTTAGGTAGTTCACTGGGAACATCCACTATGACAGGTGGTGAGTAAGAAGGTTTAATGGTAGGATTGAACGTATGAAACCAAAACGCTTGTTCAGCCGAAAATTCTTGTTGTGGAGAAAAACGTGTTTCAAAATCTTCAATTAGGCTATTTAATTTTTCATAATCAATAGGTTACTAGAAAATTTTCTTGGCAATAAATTCAGGATCCTTTGCCTTTCAAACAATTTTGATCTACTCTCTTCTCCAAAATCAATGTTTCATCATTAACAATCACAGGCATAGCAACATGTGTTTTAGATATAACAGCACCATCATACAAGGTTGGTTTTATCCGCTGAGCTTTACTAAGGTAAAACGGATTTTGATAACCTAGAGCTTGTTTGTGTGTATTATCATAAAACGCTTGCGGCTTAGTTAACATGTGCACTGTCCAGCAGATTGACCCACTTTATAAACAATATTATCAAGTTCCTTATCTTCTTGTCCAAATCAATTTCAATTTTCCATATATTTAGTTTTCTTTTTCTTTGGATGTCATTTTGAAATACTGTAAAAGTTTTAAATACAGATTCCCTTTTCTTTGATTGTTAGAAAGATTTTGCTCAAGTGAGTCAATTTGTTCTTTGAGTGCAAGTTTCTCCCTAATCATATCATCCATTTGAGAATCAATCATTTTTTCATGACAACTCAAATCAATATTAAGACATTATTCAAAAGTTTTGACTCGTTCCTTATATCCATCTAGCTCAGCGGTTATTGATTCATTATTCTGTTCCTTATTAGCCTTTTCCCAATTATTAACATGATTAATCATTTGTTCTGACATTTGTTCAATCACAGATAAAATCATTGAATCTTGTTGTGCTTGCAAATTAGTATCTTGAACAGTTATCTGTTGTGTTTCTTGCAAATATTAAGAATATGGAATGATATTGCTATCACTAGATATCTCGTTATCTGTAAAATCCATAACTGGTGATTGTTTAAAATTCTGCAATGCATGCACACTTTGATTATCCATATCCTTTAGATAGGTTTCAGAATTTGGTACCTCTAAGATAACGTCAGAACCATAGTTAGAAATGTTGGCCATAAGAACTGCTTGTACACTCGAGAGATCATCACAATTAGAATCATAAGTATCAAGATCCTCAGTCTGAAAAGTAGCATTGTGAGGAATGACTGTCTGAGTTTGACTTGCTGGAATTCCTGGATCTGCAAGAAATGCGAGTTGCTCCTCATCCAATATTTGTCCAGCTTCCTGAGCTTCTGCTAACATTGCTTTCTCCTTATACCATGCATAATTCCTTGGTCACTTTGGCTGAGTGCATTGCCTAGCCATATGTCCTTCACCTTGGCAGTTGTAGCATTTAACAACTCTTGCTTGTCCACTTGTTGTATTTCCCCTTGAACTAGTAGCATTTCCCTTATATGTTGTATCAGAATAATTTTTCCCTTGTCTTCCCTGAACTTATTGCACTGTAACCCTGCCATCTTAAATAGTGGCTTGGTTTCTTAGATTAGAGGAAGTTCTGAATTGATTATTGGTAGTAGGGAACCTTGACGAAGCTACAACTGTTAGAAAAGCCATTGCTTTATTGAGACAAGCAATTGGATCGTCTCTAGGAGAAAACACAGGAACAACAAAACCTGAGTCTACAAACGGTGACTTAGTCATAATTTGTGTAGGAGCTTGAGGTGATTGATAAGCAACTTGTGGAATTACTTGAGGAACAGTTGAGATTTGATGATTCATTTGAGACTGTAATGTATGTGATAGTGGAATGGATGAATGATTGAATTGAGTTTGTGATGGATAATGAGATGAGTAATGTTGATTAGGTTGAATTGATGCATGTTGTGATGGTGAAAACTGTTGTGATGGTGAAAACTGTTGTTGAAGTTGAGGATTGTTGTAAGAAGATTGATAAGTGTTGAAGTGAGGTGGTGTCATCTGCTGATTGCCACAATTCAAGTGGATCTTGATGCGTCACGAACATAATACGGACTCATTTTCATGAAGTTCATGTTATTCAAGATATGCATGAAGTTGATCAAAGTTGGAAGTATGTAAATCTTTAACAAGCTTGACATCAGTCACAAACTTACTCCATTTAGGTGGAAGACTGTTTAATAACTTGGTATTAACTTTATCTTGTAGATGTTCATGTCATTAATTAGCTGAGTAAATTGCAAGTAATACGTGTGAAGTAATCCCTCCTTGATGTGAGTAAAATTATCAAATGCATCGTATAGCTTACACTCTCTTTCCTGCTTTGTCAAAGATGTACCTTGCATCAGTAATTGAACTCTATCCCATAAATCTTTAGCAACTCTGTGATGATTCACAAGTGAATAGATATCAGTAGGAAGACCTTGAAAATGAATTGTAGCTTCATATCACAATCACTTGAATTTTCCTCACAGCTGGTTAATTCAACATATTCTTTGTCGAGTCACACCGTTTCTCTTCACTGTTAGGCCAAAGAAGGACCATGTTCCAACTACTCATGTATCATTCATTCGCGTTCTCTATTTTGCATGTATAATTCCATTCGACTCTTCCAAGAATCATACAGGTCTTTGTCCAACATGGGTGGACGATTGTCTGCACTAGAGAGTATCATGTACTCACCAAGAGTATTCTTTTGTCCAAGTGAAATCATTGGATCCATTTCAATGTGATAAGATTAAACTGATCGAACAATGATTGGAGGTTGTTGTGTTAAAGTGAGTATTGATTAATGAAGTTTGAGTCTTATGAAATACACAGGATTTTACAATTGTTGATAAAAACGAGAAATTGAATCTTCATGGGATTTTACAAATCAAAGAACAATCGTATAATTCACTTAACAAAGTGTATAGTTCTCCTTAGACAAGCGTATAAATCTCCCTTGTGAAGAAAAATGTATAATTCTCCTTTATAAAAATGGTTTAAATCGCCTTTAAAAAAGTGGTATAAATCGCCTTTACAAAAGCTTGTATAAATCGCCTTCATAAAAGTGGTATAAATCGCCTTAAGGAAAATTAGGTATAGATCGCCTGACCAAGTGATCACGTATAAATCACCTATAGAAAATGAAGTATATATTTCCTGACCAAGTGACCAGATATAAATCGCCTAAAGAAAATGAAGTAATAAGATCACCTAACTAAGAACCACTAATAATCGCTATAGAAAATGTAGATAGATCCCTGACCAGTTACCACTTATGAAATTCGCCTATAGAAAATGACGTATAGATTGCCTAATACACCACGAAACTCAAAAATCAAAAATCTTAAAAAGACTCACTTTTTGACGTTTTTACCCGATTTTTCTTGTACAACTTAACTATCTAAGACTATTAGAACCTTTAAAACACAAACTTTAACGTTTTTGACAAGAAAAATTTGAAATCAAGATTCTTGGTACAAAACCATCTTTTTAACCAAAAAGACTAAAAAATATGATATTTTTTATGGTTTTTGAAAGATTTTCTTGTACTTCTAGTCTATACTAAGATAACTAAACAAGAAAGTTATTATCTTTATGGTTTTTAAACCCTCAAAAAATGAAAACTTTTTGATGGATTCAAACCAAAAACACTAGTAAAATGAGTAGATAAAACGCACACAAAACCTACACAAACACCCCATGGCTCTTGATACCAATTGTAGAATAACTTAACACAAGTATGGAATGATTCACTTAGAGTTTTAGAGAGAGAGAGGTGGTTGGATGAACACTTAAAGAGAGAGAGAAAAATGATAATATTAGCTTAGTGAAAATGTAACAAATGAACAACCAACACCCTCTCCAAGCTATGAAGAGGGTACTTATACTCTAGTCTTGGCCGGCCATGGACCCTTAGTGGGCTTATCCATGGGCCTTTGGCCCGGTTAGCTTTATAACTTAACCTTACAACTTACTATGAGCTACGACTAACTATATTGGTAGTGACCGATACTTTTTTGTATTTCTAACATATGGAGCGAAAGAATGTACTTCTTCTCCTTAGTATTTCCATTCTTTAGAAAGAATAGGTCTTTGTTATACAAATACCTTAGAGGTTCATTTAGATTCATTTGTGGTCTAAAGAATATGAGAGGTCTTGGTATTGGACGTCTTATATCCTCTTGTCTGCTTTCCTAAACTATCTGATTCTTTATAAAACTTGTTGCTTGTTCCAAATGGTAGACATACTCTTTAGCATTCTTGAACTGATTACTTAACATATCATTTAGTGTAGCCCCCCATAAGACTGGAGCATTAGCTTAATCTTGAAGACTTCTTTTCATCTTTAAATAAAATTGTTGTTGAAGATCATCTGATGAAGTTGTTTCGGTTGATGTGGTTGTGGTAGGATAGACTTGAATAACATTGCTTTGTACGTAATTCTTGAAAAGTTCTTCGATGATCTTTAGTGCTTGGGCATTAAATCTTGAGAAATAAAAAGCATCACGATCTTCAATAATAGTTGCAACAATAGATGGCTTCATATGTTTTCAATCAAGTCATCTGTAGCCTTTTCAGCGAGTTGTGGTACAATTTCATGAAGAACTCGATCAACTTTCTTGTGAGTCTTCCAGAAATATTTAGTTATGATGCACTTTCGTTCTATGTTCTGAATCATATACCCTTGACGTCTGCACATCCTGCGAAGTGCACCTAGAAGATGACTATACTTACTAGAAATACGTCGTTTAGAGTGTGGATTCTTAGATGTAGTTACGGTTGGGAGTGGGTCAGTATCCATCAATTCCTGAGTAATGTTCTTATCCGAAGATAAGTTTATCCTAGGGGATCTAGGTGGTGTAGGAATTGGTGTCTGCATCTCCTCAGTCCTAGTCTCCAAACTACCCATATCAACATCTTTCTCTTCATCTACCTTTTCTTCGTCATCATCATCATCAACGTATTTTGGATTTTCCTTATGACTCTCGGGATCTAACCTATCCTTAGAGTCATCATCATATGTTTCACCTTCAACCACCTAATTTTGTCTAATGGTTATTTTTAATGATTTCAGTGGTGAACATGATTCTCCAGCAATCTGCTTCCTTTTCTTCCCATGAGGACTAGCAGTAGAAATGATAGGTGTCCTATGGGCTCTAGGTGTAGACCTATGCGTTCCTTAGGTAGAAAAAACCAGTTGCGGTTGATTCATTAGAACATATACTATAACAAACACCGTCTCATACTCCTTAAAGTCATCAGTGGCACGGATTTCCTTAGTCAGGAACTCATCTAAAATTAGCATCCCTCGTACAAGCACATTCCCAGTAGTATACGCACTAACCAATGGAGTATCATCCTTGATGGAATGATAATCCTCATCAACCCTTTGAGGAATGTCTAGGAATTTCATGATCAAATCAACAATTATGAGCTTGATGAATCGAGGATACTAGATGGCTTCCTTCTTCTGAAACATATTGTTCATGAAATCCCACCATAGAAGAGCAACATAATCAAAATTTATTCGGTTGATCACAACATGAAACAATTGAAGAATGTTGATCTTTGTCTGATTGTGTCCAGATGTTCTTGTTGTTAAGCAGCGGTTGAACACCTTGAACATTGTTTGCTATGGTTGAGCTAAATTTTTTGTTTATCAACCACTCCTTGATAGCTAACCTTGTTCATGAAAGATTCAAATTTTTTAATGGTGATAGGTGCAACAAATGGATTGTCTGGTGTCTTTACTGGAAGTTTAAGAATAGCTTAAAACATATCCATTGTGTAAGTAATTTCTTGAGTATCCAACTTAAAACTAATAGTATCCTTGGTGTTCGAGACTTTGTGAACTGTCTGCTAGAATTGTTGTAAATATACGACAGGGACATCAACTATAGCGGTTAAAGCATAGCTTAGTGGATGATCAAGTAATATCTGCCCACCAATCTTGCACTGAGGAGAGCATGGAATACTTTGAAGCACATCATAGTTGTTACATCTCCTAATGATTCGGAACTTAGATACGAGTTGATCAGCTAGAACAATCTGTTGAGCCATGTGGAATATTGTATGATAACATGAATTGATTAGTGAAATGAGAGAAAGTTTGTAATATTCACATTTATAACATTTTTGTCTCTTTCCACTCTGTCTGTTTTTATATGCTTTGGCAATTCTTTTTGAGCATATTCTGATCATTTTCTTTCTCATGTGCCAATTCTTGCTTTTTCGGGCACATGCCATACGCTTTATTCGTCTTTTTCTTTTAATCTCATTTTGTATGCTCTGGCATTTCTTTTTCGAGCATACTTTGATTTGCTTTTTCGCATATGTATTTTATCTCTCTTTCTATTTAGAGTTTCATCACCAAAAAGCATTTGTGAAATGATACTCTTTCAAGAAATAAAGATATACTCTTATTTAGACAAAATCAACTTGGCAAAAACATAAGCCGTGACAAGCATTGATGATTTAAGAATTCCAAGAGTATAACTTTATATTCTTTGAAACCTTTTAAGTAAAAGAGTAGCACTTTGTGACACAAAGAGACAACTTTTTGATAGAAATTAAAATAACTTTTCTAAAATCACAATTTTTCTAAAGATATTTGAAAACAACGAGTATACAACCACACTAATGTAACATCAATTGGATGGTCACTAAGTCACTTACTCCTTATCCTGTTCATTGCAGAAAATGATCGAAACCGGACATGACTTAGACCATTTACCCTACTGAGTACAATAGATAGTCATAAACCATTCTGAACTTGTTTTTTCAATATTTGGATAGTCAGTAGATTGCTCAATCCTCATCCTATTAATTTCAGGAAACGGTCGAAACCGGACACAATCTTTACCTTTTGATCCATTTATGAATATAAAGATATGATTTTATAACAAAATTTATTATTTGTTTTCGTAAGATGCCATTTTTTTTAACAATTGAGCCCATTTGAGTATTCGTAAAAAAATTTAGCCCGTTTATATTTTTTTCCGAAACCTAGCTAAAAAGCCTACTTTGCTTTACAAAACCCATTTATTAAGCCCACAATATCATTTACGAAACCAGCCCATTTGGGCCATTATTGTTTACGAAATCGTTTGATAAGCCCTTACAAAAACGAAACTTGAAAGATTACGAAACCTAATGATCTTAGTCCTCGAATGATATTTCCAGTAATCAAGTCATTCCAATCATGTTTCACGACATATGTTAACGTTTTGCCTCAATCAATTTTAACTTTCAATCCCTTTTCATATGTACGAAACCCTAGATCTATACAAAACCTATTTTATCAATTAATAACAACAATTAAGCACCAATAAAACAAATAGATCACGTTTTCTTACGTTTTTCTAGCACAGAAAATCAATGAAACGATTTGGATCGTGTTTTTATTCGTTACGAAAGCTCAAGTTGTTGCAGAGAATTTACGAAATCTTTTCTTTTGATTTACGAAAGTGATAAGGTTACATATGAAACTGTTTCTTTTATACTTCCGAAAATGACTTTCCAATTTTGGCATTTTTAGTCCCTCAATTTTCTTACGTAAGCTCTTTTGATCCCTACGAAAGTTATCTTTTGAACTTGTCATTTCAGACCTTCAAGTTTCTTTCGTGAACCATTTGATCCTTACGAAACTTGTTTGTGCAAACTTGTCATTTTAAATCCCATGAGTTTCTTTCGTAATCATTAATCACCCATACGAAAGTAAAGTAATTTTTTATTTTTTTCACTTTAAGTGCTCAAAAATACTTTTGTGCACTTTTATTAAAAACAAAATTTCATAACTCCCCCTTTGATTTAGACCACTTTTTCTCAACAAACCTTTTAAGTTATTTTGTAGTTAAGTTCCCGCGTTTGTCTAAAAAATTATATCCCCCCTCGAACAGTTATCCACTTTTGAAATTTCTTTTTTATAAATTGTTCAAAACAAAGTTATTTTTTCTTTTTGAGAACACAATTTTATTTTCTGATGATGATTTGATTGAAAAATGATAACTCCCTCTCAATAAAATATCGAATTCAAGAACTTATCGAAAGATAGTTAATTTTGCAGTTTTGAACATTCTTGAGAAGATTTTTGAAAAACAAGAATCTGATAACTCCCCCTCAAATAAATGTCTAATTAAAGAACTTATTCAAGAGATTGTTACTCCTTGCAATTTTGCACACTTGTATTTTTCAAAATTGATAATTTTTGAAAGATGTTTTTAAAGAAATCCTTAGTATGTGAATGAATTTTGATTGCAAACAACATATTTTAGCAGTGAAAGATCATTTTATGAATGATTTACTCCCCCCCAGTTCATGATATATTGATTTTGATGTAAAGAACCACTTTTTGAGAAATACAATATTATGAAACTGATAAAAGCGTAGAGAGATGTTTTGTCATCTTTAGTTTTATATTGTCTTTTTTGTATTTTTCAAATTTTTATTTGATTTTCAGTTTTGAAAAATAGTAAAAGAACAAAATATTTTTTCTGTTTTTGAAAATTTCTAATTTTGTATTTTGTTTTTGAAAATTTTCCAATTTTGTATTTTGTTTTTGAAAATTATTTTACCAATATAATTTGAGTATGAGTCTTTCATTTCCAAGAAGTAACCTTATGCCAGATGCTGTCCAACTCAGTTAGAGTCATACATCACATATTAATCTTGTGAACTAAATACTCAAACCTTTCTTTTGGAAGGGCTTTTGTAAAAAGATCAACAAGTTGGTATTCCGTCCCGAAAAAGTAAAGTTCAATGGTACCTTTTTCAACATGCTCCTTGTTAAAGTGATAACGGATGTTAATGTGTTTTGTACGTGAATGTTGTACCGGATTGCAAGATATGGAATTGCACTTTGTGAGTCACAGTATATTGGAATCTTTGTGTACCAAAATCCATAATCTAGCAATTGTGTCCTCATCCAAATGACTTGAGCACAACATGCAGACAATGATACGTACTCAGCTTTTGCAGTTGACATTGCTGTACAATCTTGCTTTTTCGATGACCAACTGACTAGCTTATCTTCAAAAATTGAATGCCTCCAGATGTGCTTTTGCAATTATCATTACACCCTGCATGGTCTGCATCTGCATAGGTAATTAGCTCAAACCCAGAATCTATTGAATACCATAGACCCATGTTAATGGTTTGTCTAAGATATCGAAAGATCCTTTTGACCTCTTTAAGGTATTTATCAGTCGGGCGTGCCTGATAACGCGCACATACAAATGTCGCATAGGCAATGTCTGGTCGACTAGCAGTTAGATACATGAGACCCCCAATCATACTATGATAATTAGTTTGTTCTACTGGGGTACCCTGTAAATCTGCATCAAGTTTAGTAGTAGCCATTGGTGTACTTACGGTATCACATTTTTCCATCCCATGTTTCTTAAGAATATCAATGGTATATTATGATTGACTTTTAAAGATACCCTGGGGTGATTGATGAACCTAAAGTCCAAGAAAGAACTTTATTTCACCGATCATTGACATTTCAAAATTATATTTCAAAAGCTTTTCAAATCTTTTTGCAAAAACTAGTTTAGTTGACCCAAAAATTATGTCATCAACATATATTTGAACTAACAAAATGTCATCCTCGTGTCTCCTTGTGAACAATGCCAGATCAACAATACCTTTTGTGAAATGGTGTTCGATTAGAAACGAGGAAAGCTTGTCATACCAGGCTTGCGGGGCTTGTTTGAGACCATATAAAGCTTTTTAAGACGATAAACGTGGTTAGGAAACTCTGGATCTATAAAAACTTCCTCCTTTAGTGGTCCATTCAGGAATGTTGTTTTAACACCTATCTGAAAAATTGGAAAGTTCTTGTGTGTCGCATAAGCCACAAAGATTCTGACAACTTCGAGTCTTGCAACTGGTGCAAATGATTCCTTGAAATATATTCCCTCCTCTTGATGGTATCCTGTGGCAACAAAACGAGACTTGTTTCGAATGCCAACAGGACATTCAACAAGCTCCTAAACATCAAGGCGTTTAAACTGATTTAGCTCATCTTGCATAGATTCAATCCAACTATGATCAAGCATATCTTCCTTGATATTCTTCGGTTCGATTATACTGACAATGAGTGCATACATGAAAACTTATGCATCATTTTGTAGTCTTTTCCTTGTCATTATCGGATTTGAGGGATCACCAATCACTTGTTCTAGTGGATGATTCTTAGTCCATCTATCAATTGAGCGATGTTGTTTGTGAAATTGATGCATATTTGATGGATCTTGATATGTTGAAGATGACTCAGCAACTTTGAATTCAGGAGTTTGTGGTGCA
>BQNB010190856.1:0-11745 GCA_026074375.1 Tanacetum coccineum | reverse complement strand
AAAACTAGGAAATAAACCGTAAGATAAAATATGTCTTACAACCTTAGATGAAAACTCTACCTTATGGCATAGGAGATTAGGTCACACAAACACGCAATTAATTTAATCTCTAGCGTCTAAGGAATTGGTTAGAAATCTACCTAAGCTTAAATTTAACCACCATTTTTGTGATGCTTGCAAAATTAGAAAACAAGCTCATGCTAGTCACAAAGCCAAAAATATGATATCAACGACTAGATGCTTAGAATTATTACATATGGACTTATTTGGCCATTCCTCCATACGGAGCTATGGGAGAAATTGGTATACCTTAGTAATTGTAGATGACTATTCTTGATATACATGAACTAGATTTTTAGGAAATAAAAAAGAAGCTTTCAAAGAATTCGAAATATTTAGTAAAATGATTCAAAATAAATTAGGATGTTCCATAGAATCAATTAGAACGAATTAAGGGATTTCTTTTGTTATCTTTGACTTGACTATTATTATACTTAACGGCAGAG
Source organism: Tanacetum coccineum (assembly GCA_026074375.1). Lineage (NCBI taxonomy): Eukaryota > Viridiplantae > Streptophyta > Magnoliopsida > Asterales > Asteraceae > Tanacetum > Tanacetum coccineum. Next base: position 11,239 of record BQNB010190856.1, on the reverse strand, counting down.
GAAGAAGGTGAGTCCGTAGATAATACCAAATATAGAGGTATGATAGGAAGTTTATTATACTTAACGGCACGCTTCTAAGAGGATCCCAAAACCTCTCACCTTGAAGCGCTTAAACGTATCTTCCGATACATTAAAGGCACTACGCACTTGGGATTATGGTATCCTAATGGGTCCGACATAGAAACCATAGTATATGCGGACTCTGATCATGCGGGAGATTACGTGGATCGAAAAAGCACTAGTGGTATTTGCACGTTTATGGGATGTTTTTTAACATCTTGGTTTTCGAAGAAGCAAACCGCTCTTGCTATTTCCACTACTGAAGCCGAATATGTAAGCGCCAGAAAGGCATGTCAACAAGCACTATGGATGAAACAAGCTCTCGTAGATTATGGCATTATAATGTGTGATAACAAAGGGGCTATAGACTTAAGTAAGAATCTCGTACAACACTCTCGTACAAAACACATTGAGATTCGTCACCATTTCCTTCGTGACAATGTTCAAAAAGGAAATATTTCCATAGAAAAGGTTTCATCGGAAGATAACATTGCTGATATTCTAACTAAACCCCTTAAACGTGAGCCCTTCAATTACTTGCGTCTAGGTCTAGGAATGATGAAACAAATTGATTAAATACTTATTAAGTAGTCTCATTACTATAAATGATTGATAAGGTACTTAAAAGTAAACAAGAACAATGAACTACAATCAAAACTAAAATGACAAAATCAAAAAAATTAGGAAATTTTTTTTGTCAGATGGGCGGCCCCCTTAATTCTTAACGGGCGGTCCTCTTAAAATTAAAGGGGCCGGCCATGTAATTAATGGGACCGGCCATCTAACAATATATAAAAAGCTTTATTTTTTTTAAATCTGAGTTTAGAATTTTATTTTGCACAAAATCAAAGATTGGGAATTATTCAAAAAATTAACCTTCATACAATTACATAACCTTGGCTTTGTCAAGGTTTAAGTGGAGGAGAACTTCCTTCTGATCCTTTTTTATGGGTGAATGATAAAATCCATGGTAGTTTAAATATAGCAGAGAATTGTAAAGTATATTCAAATAAAGGGATATTTTCTTGTTTAAATAAAACTTTGTACTGATTATAACCTGTTAAAACCCTTTGAGGAAAGGTTTCTGGGATTGTCCCCATATAACTAAACCATTTTACAAACCATTTTGGATATTTGAGAGAAAAGTCTTCAGAAAAATAAAAAAATCATGTATGATAATGTGTTTTATATAAAAATGCTTTATTCCAAGCTTCAATATAATCATAATAATTGTATGCTGGATAATTTAGATAACAGGATAAAACTTTGTTTGTAAAAGGTCTATTACTCCAATCGTCAGGAGATAAAAAAATTAAAATCTTAACTTTGCTAAAATCAAATTTTTGCGGGTCATCTTTGTTATAATTGTGACGGGTCTGAACTGATTTACTGTCTATTAAAATTGCTTCATAGTATTCTCTAATATGATAATCATTAGTATAGAAATTGGTTCCCTGAGGAAACAAGTATTCCATCAAGGTAGGGAATCCTTGGCTAAGCTTTTGTTCTTCTATTGGTTCTAGGATTTTTATAATTTGTTTATTTGGATTAATGTGGAATTCTGGATTAGTTGAGGGGGATATGGGTATATTTGATGGTGAGGTTGGGGTAGGTAGTCTGTTTAGATCTTGTGGTATTCCTTGTGGATAGGCTAATGCTGAATAAGTAGGTCTTGTTAATGTAGGCTAATGCTTAATAAGTAGGTCTTGTTAATGTACTGTGGGTTGGTGGATACAGAGAAATAAATCTATTCTGAGTTATGTTTAATGGAGATGAGGGAGAAGGTAATCTTAAGATTCTCTACTTAATATATGTATATGTAAGTCCCAATACATTTTATCAAAATCCTTCTCACGACTAGGAGTACATAAAAAATCTATTTTCATACATTGTTGATATATGCTAAAAACATTTTTCAAATCATGCATAATGGTCTCGCACTTGTTGTCAAAATATATAATCTACTATATATTTTTTTTGACAATCTTGATTGAGCAACATTAAATCAATGAGCACTTGAATTATTTCTTAGGTTTTTTTAGAGTCGAAATAATCGTCACTCCATATTTGTCGTATATAGGTACACACTAGGGCTATAAATACAAACACAAGTCTCATTTAAATGTTTTTATAATCTACTTCTCTCGTTTAAGAAATCTTAGGAGCATTACAACTATTATGAGCATTAAAACTATTTGATTAATATGCTTTTCATTACAAATGTTTTTCTTGCCTCCTTGAATGCTTGTTCACATATTCTTAATCAATAAGTGCTATTAGTCTTGATTATTACTAGAACTTTATATGCTTACTTTCTTGCTAAATGTTATAGTCTTGGTTGCCATAGAAATTAGGACTTGCTGAAAAATGGCCACAAAACAGTCCACATTTTTACCATTTCTTGAAAGAAAACAAAAACCTGGACTTTCTAGACACTTCCAGGTGGCGGCCCCCTAAATTCAAAGGGGCGGTCCCCTTAATGATAAAGGGACCGGCCATGTATTTAAGGGGACCGGCCACCTGATGCATGATTTTTACTGTTTATTTCTACTTTTTGACCCTCTTTCACCTAGACCTAACTATAATTTCCCAATACTCACCAACACTCCTTGGATTTGATTTCTAACAATGTCCATCCATCCATAATCACATCATCTTCCTAGTATAAATAAACCCTCATCCTCAACACAATCACCACATTAAACTTGTCATCTCCAATGTCTTCCCCTAACAAACCTTTACCCAAACCTTCAAGGGTTTCCAAAATGTCCGTAAGACCCACATGGAGAAAGAAGTTGAACCATTTTAACTCTTCCAATGAGGTTGATGTTAAGTTACTATAACAACCCGCAATTTTCATCAATGTAAATATCCATCTATTAAATTAGATGCAATGTAATATCCATCTATTATAAATATATCACCTTCTTACAGGGAATTTTTTTGCTTTATCTCATTATGCAACGTAACTTGCATCTCTAAAGTAAACGAGCTCACGCAACCTCTATCAATGCCATCTATATCTATGTTTATATCATGTAAACATCCTAATATGTCAATTCTATATCCTAATATCATTTTTACTAAGTACATTATCCATTTAACGTACTTTTCAAAACGTTATTTCAAAAACAAGCATTAAACGTAAACGTTTACATCAAAACCCTAATTATATGTAATGTATACATATAAAATGAATGTGTAAGCCTTCAAACATATGTACAAGTGTACAATGCACCATATTTGAATCATATTTTCCCTCCAAGTCAATGTACAACTCATTTAAGAGAATGGGAGGATGTTGGTGGGTTTAAGTAACCATTGGGTGAAAGTGATGTTGATGAGGTTGGTGATTTGGGTATGTAGTCAATTGAGGATGAAGAAGTATCTTTGGTTGATGGTGTTTTGGAAGGTGCATTAGGAGCACTAGGTGATGAGAGAGAGTTGAAGTTTAGGTGATGGAGTTTTTGTGTCATCTTGGGTTAAATCCACAAACAATTATTTTTGGTAGGTAATGATTTGATTTTAGGTCCTCTTGGAGGCTTAGGAAATGGAAAGCTCTATAGATTCATAGAATTTTTGATAATGGTTGATGAATGATGAAGAAGATGGTGTATTGGAGATGATCATTTGGAGAGAATTTATGGGAAGGAAATGGTTTGAAAATGGAATGAGTTTGAACTAGATTAAGTTATTCCAAATTGTGTTCGAGCATTCTAGGCAAAGATAGTTGAGACCAGGTAAAAGAGGGTCAAAAAGCAGGAAAATATTGTTTTACCCGTGATCTTGATAGGGCGGTCCCCTTAAAGATAATAGGGCCGCCCGTTATGAATTAAGGGGGCCGCCCTCTGTTGACTTCCATTTTTCACAGAATAACGATTTTTCTCAGAATTTTTTGTGAGAGTATTTATGTTTTGGTGGTTTATTTGCAGCAAACCCTATTGAGTTGTATGAGCACATTTAATCATATAGCATGTAATAAACATATCAAGTCATGAAACCAAAGTAGCATAAGTAGTAGGTTAAATAAAACAACTAAAGGTTTAAGTCATCATAGCAAACAAGTACTTAAAGATAACTAACACACAAGTCTTTCCGAATACATCGAATAATCACCACACACGTTGTTAAGAATATACACATAATCAAGTTAAAAATTGTCCTAAACTACATTTAGACATCTAGCTTACTTCACTCCTATTTCTTCACTTCTTCTTCTTGCTAAACACTCCTTTTAGTGCCTTTCCAAATGACTTGAACCCTCCGCGCATCTCCTTATACATTTGTTGCGTTGGTTGACAATTTGGTATGTCCCGTTCAAAGAGAGTTTTATTCAGTTTGTTTCGGAAGCGGAAGGCATATATAGGTAGTTTTTTGGTAAGTTGAGTGATTGAGGGAGTTAAGATAAGTGGTGGGAGATGGAGTGCTTGCTCGAGAAGTTTCGACATCATCATCATCATCATGTTGATGAGATGATGTGCCTTGATTATGAGAGGACGAAGAGGAGACGGAATGACGCGCCTTTCCACGATCACTTCGAGGTCATTGAGTTTGTTTTAGGACAAGAGGACGCATGACTCTCTCAACAATGTTATAGATGCCATTATCAAGATGAGGATACGATTCCATGACGTGTCAAAAAAGACGAGTAAGAAACATGCCATACGAAGATGTTGCGGTGGAGTATCTTCTAGGCACATTGGATACTTTTTGACGAAGAATATCAAGAGTGTATTGTTTCCTCGTAACAAACACAATTCAACATGTGAGGAAGAAGACACGACAGGGGAGACGGTGTCCCCGATGCCTCCTAGTCCCGACACATTCTCATCAAATGAGTTTTTTCTCATTCTTCCATGTCTGCAGGCGTAATTCTGTGGAGAGAATTTGATTTGGATTGCGAGAGACCGTTTGACTTTTGAATGGTAATGTTCCACCATGACACTTCCAATTCAAGAAGTCGACGAATGTCGTCGGGGAGTAGAAGTTCGGGCAATATGGTCCCTCGGTTCTGAGAATACTCAAGGAAGCAAGGTCCCATTACGTTGAAAAATGGCTTGACCATGTATGGAATTTTGAGGATTTTGAACCGAATTGAGCGAGAGTAGAGTTATGAATTCGTGTTGAATTAATAAAAGAGATCAAAAGATAGTCCAAATTCATCGGTTTATAACCGTACTTGACTAAAGAAGATCATAAAATGAATCTTAGATATTATTTTCGTTATTTGAAAGAGACAATAGAAACGAATGTTATTAAAAAGAACCTCGATGTATTTGGATTTGTAGTAGGCTTTGGATCAACAACACGACCTCGTGAATGTTGCGGTTTTTCAATAGGGTTTGTAAGAATTGGGCAATGGTAGGAGGAGATGCCCAGGAATTTTTGGATACTTTTTGGTATGTATGATTTAGTGATAGATAGTATCGGTGTATTAGCTTTTTGGAATTTTTTGTCACCTAAACAAGATATCAACAAAATAAAAATGTTACAAAACAAAATAATAAAGAAAATAAAATGAAGTTTTGACAAATGTGGGACAATGATTACTATCTACACTAAAAGTAAAAACCTAAAAAGTGATCCCATATGTTCCTTAAATTATTTTTGACTTAATCTAGATGTCCCGAAGAATATATATTAGTTATAATATTTCAACATCAATACAATAACCAAACACTCCCTTATCAATACATAAATATGTATAAGCTTGACGAAAATTAAGCGTTTAAGTGTATAGTTTTGTTTGACAAATAATTTCTTATTATTTTTCTGACTTGACAAGAGTTAAATAGTGTTTGTTTTGACTCAGTACTATGTTTTTGAAATGTCAAGCCAAACGCCCCTTTATTTTATACCTTTTATAAAATATATCAAAAAATATATATGAATTATATATCTTGATGACTTATATAAGTTATTGTTAATTGTTTATCCAATTGACAAAATAACTAGTAGTGATGGTTTTATTTCGACTCTAAAAATTTATCCTAAGAAACGAACCAAACACCTCTTTATTTTTATAACACATTATTCATTGATTCGAAAAGTATACATATAGGAATGTATGTTTTGATGGGCAATGTATTGTTGTTTTATCGTGTTTTTGGCATGAATCAACAATGTATAACCTTTGGTTTCAAAAATGATATAAATAAATATATATATATATATATATATATATATATATATATATATAAAATAAAATTTTCGAGCAAAAAAAAATTTGTGACTCAATTCTAATGAATGTATTGAATTCTTATGACTACGGGAATCATCGTAGTTATGGATTTCCTAGTTCTAATCTAAAAATCAAAAGACACAAAAAAATATAATTATACCCAATTTTGATTAAGAACAAAATTGGATGAATTTGAAAAAGATAAGTATAGAAAATCTTACAATAGGTGTTGTTAATCGAGTTGTAGGTGATTGCCCCTTGCGAAATTGGATGAATTTTGAGTTTGGGAATTGGATTTTATGGATTTTAAGTGTGTGTGTTCGTCACACAGTAGCAGGGAAAAGAGGAAGAGGATAAATGGGTGTTTGGTAATTGGTTTTGTAGAGAAAAGAGTCTGTTTGGCTTTTCAGATGGGCGGTCCATTTAATTAATTAAGGGGGCCACCCATTTTACACGGCCGGTCCCCTTAATTTTAAGGGGCCGACCACCTGAAAAAATTGTTTATACTATTATTATTTTTTTTTTGACACAGATTTTGTAAGAATGAATATTGACAATTTTTAATTAACTCATTGTTTAATTAAAAAGTTTTTTTGACTATTTCGGACGAGATAATCAAGATGTCAATTCATGAGGTGAGACGGGAATGGATAGCGAAGATAATGAAATAATAAGACGTAGTTGAAAATTTCAACAAGTTAATGAAATAATAAGACGTAGTTGAAAATTTCTACAAGTTGATTCCGATAGACGTAGATGATGGTTGACACGGATCCGAGGCGATCGTCGAGGTCGAAGGGAGTTTGTTTCATCCATAGTGTGTCTATGATCTTCGCGCAATTAATCCTACTTCTATGTTAATTGTAAACCACTATCTTGCTCTTCTTCATCTACGTGAGTTTGCTACGTGGTCATAGAAGATTTCTATTTTGTACACGTATGACTATAATCTACACGAAAGAATAGTTCATAGTGAACTAATCTCTTCAATAGCTAGAGAACCAACAAATGTATCTCTAAGAAGACTAATACACAATTTTCTAAGAATCTAATTTATACACAAACATCATAGTAACCTATAGACATTAATATCTACGAAGATCAAAAGTTGAGTTACCTTAGTCTTTAGAATTATCTTCATCAATGTCTTCATAATGTAAATGATAAGGGTTCATGGGAACCTTATCAATGAATTCCTTAAATCCGGAGACAAAGAATGTTTGTAGAGAACACACCACTTCAAAAGCTTGCGATGCTGCCATTTTGGTCCTTAAACCGTTTCATGTATCCCGAAGTATTGTTTCCGCATATGTTATGGCATTTGGTTTGGCACATACATGGTAGAAACAAACTTCCACATTGAGTGAAACTAAGTGATTGAAGATACTTATTATGTGATTAGGATAGTTTTGTCTGCCTTGGTCTCTCCTAGGTTGAGGTGTTCTAGACCGAGGATGAGGACTATTAGTCTTTCTTGGAGGTGGAGTTTTAGACCTCATTGTGGGTTTAGTAAACCCGACTTCGGGTTTTAAGGAGGGTTTGTAAAAATGTTTTACCTCATCATCGCTTGCAATAGGAATTTTAGTATTGTTTATTAGGGGTGTTCAAAAAAACCGTGAAACCGACGAACCGAGCCGAACCGCTCAATCCGAAACCGAAAAAACCCAAAACCGAAGAAACTGAAACCGAAAAAAACCGAGACCAAAAAAACCCGCTTATAATGGTTCGGTTTCGGTTTTTACTTTTAGATATCCGCGGTTAACCGAACCGAACCGTGCATATTATACATGATTATTTTCTAACTAATATTCAAATAATTATACAAGTATTAACCGATTATTGCAATACTTTTATTGTATAATGACTTTTTCGCTCATAAAGTAAACATTTATAAAAATCTATGTGTGAAAATTGATTAATGTGATCGTAATCTATAACGTCGAGTAATATTTTTTGTTAATACATTATATATGAATATTTAATGAATTAATTAACGAAATACTTAAGTTTTTATATGACTTTTAAATTCAATCGTCATTTATTTTTTACTCAAAATACATTTAATGTTCTAGACTATGTTATTTTATACGGTTAAACTCTATAACGTTATAACGTTAACCGTGACGCCTAACCGCAGGGTAAACCGCATTCACTTCCGGTACCTGCATGTCCGGTTACCCACCTAGTACGGTTCGGCGACGGATAGTAAAATTAATTACCCGCCCCGCGACGGATAGTTTAAATCTTCCAACTAACCGAACCGAACCGCCCCGTGAACACCCCTATTGTTTATAAGTATAAATTTTGGTTTTGAATTTGATTCTATCAATTTTTATTTCGACTCGACTTCTTGGGCTTTTATAAACTTTACTTGTTTGGTTTCGCTAGATGACTCTTTGGTAAAATTAAAACCAACCCATATTTATCATTCCGGAGTATTTTGAAGAATTTATTATTTTTCATTTAAGTGAGTGACTACTATCATTAAATTGATTTAGCCTAGATATTTCTTTTCTAAGCTTCTCATTTTCAAGCTTAAGGACTTGACATAATTTACATTCTTCAATTACTTCCTTACCTTTTTCTAACATAGATAGTTTATCTTTTAATTCTAGTACTTCATTTTCTAATTCTAGTTTAGCTTGTTTTAGAGTTTTATTTTTAGCCATGACTTTTAGTCCTAATTTGCATAGTCTACTATATTCATTATCTAAGTCATTTTTGTCTAGTGATGATTGGTCATCACTAAAGTATTCAGTTTCGGAAAGTACCTCATTTGAAGCTTTAGCCATAAGACACTTTTCGTCATTTGTCTTCTCATCTTCATCTTTGTCGCTATCACTCTAAGATCATCCAACAAACGCTTTTTGATTTTGATATCTTGATAGTTTTGGACATTCTCCGACGAGATGATTTGGATCTCCACACTTAAAGCATTTTCTTTCGCCTTTGCCATTTTTGTCGTATTTATTTCTTTGAAATAATTTTCTCTCTTCATGTGGTTGTCTTACGAATCGTCCTTGTCTTTTGAAGAATTTCTTGAAGTCTCTTACGGCCATGGCGTATTCTTCATCTTCACTATCGGAGGTTGAGCTATCATCATCAGTTGAATCCTTTCTAGCTTTCAAGGCAATAGATCTACTTTGTTCTCTTTTGCTTTTGATGTTTCAGAATCTTTCTTAATTACTTCTTTATAAACCTTCAAATTCCCAATGAGTTCGTCAAGTGATAGAGTTGTTAGATTCTTTGATTCTTCAATCGCCGTGACTTTTGCGCGCCATTTGGGATGTAGTGCCCTAAGAAATTTCCTAACACAATTCTTGCTCAAAAAACTTTCGTCAAGTGCTTTTAGACTAGTAATAATAGTGTTAAATTTAGAAAAGGCATTATCTATTGATTCCTCTTCCGAAATCATGAATTGTTCATATTGTTGAACAAGAAGATCTATTTTATTAGCTTTGACTTGATTATTACCTTGATGAGTGATTAACTAAGTATCCTAAATTTCTTTTGCGGTTTGACACATAAAAATTCTTTCGTATTCTTTACGTGGCAAAGCATTATAAATTACCATTTTAGCTTCATTATTTTTTGCAAGTTTCTTTTTAAGATCATCGTTTTGTTTATGAAAAGGTACAATTTCATCCTTTTTAGTTTCGGGATTATTTTGAATAAGAGGAAAATCACCATTGGTAATAACATGCCAAAGATCTAGATCTTTTGACTTCACATAAGTTTCGAATCTATTTTTCCAATAAATAAATCCATCACTTTCAAATAGTAGTGGTCTTTGCATAGATTGCCCTTCTAAATATTTTTCCGATTCCATAGATCGATTCAAGTTTTAAAATACAATTTATTTTAAAATTCTTGTTTAGCGTGGCTCTTGATACCAATTGTGGAAAACTAGAAGGGGGTTGAATAGTTTACCGCCTTTTGATTTAAGGTTTATGTTTGTTTGTAAAATTTAGATTCGACTTTTTGTAAATTCAATGCTTGCACAATATGAACAATATAAGTATATGAAATGATAAAGTAAGACAAGAGATAAGAGTAAGAACAATCAAACCACAACGCGATAATTTATAGTGGTTCGGTAACGAAGCACCTCTTCGCCCTACTCCACTCCCCGAGCACCTAACTCGAGAGTTTTCTTCAAAATGTCAACAAACTCCCTTATGGCAGAGAAAGCCGTACACAACTTTGCTTACACCGATTTACGACACAAAGCTAAATGTCGAGTTCTAATCTTAGCTAGAACCAATCTATCACAACACAACTTCACGACTTCAAAACTTCATGACTTTTTCACAACTTCAAGACTTATTCACAACTTTGTGACTTCACTTCACCACACTACTTATATCACAACTATCTAACACTACTTGGTAAGATCACCACGATCTAACTATACTTACAAAGATCGCCAAGATCTAGCTACTACGCACAAATACAAGATACTACAATTGATTACAAATAGTGATATAGGATCAACAAGATCAATTAATACTTAGGTGTAATACTTCTTCACTTGATGATGGAAGTATTCTTCTCTTGCACTTGAGGAATTGAGCTTGGATCACTTGAAAACAAAGCTTTATGATTAAATGATCAAAGGATTTTAGTGAGATGTGTGAGTTGTTTTAAAGCAGAAAGAATGAGTGCAAAAGATAAGAAAATAGTGGGGAAAATTCCAGTATTTATAGGACAAACTAGAGGAGCGTCAGTCTATGGGCGGTCCCCTTAAATAGGTGGGCGGTCCCCTTAAAATTAAAGGGGCCGCCCGTGTATTTAAGGGGGCGCCCTAGACTAAGGGCTCCCCAGTTTAGAGGGATTTTTCTGGAACTTTTCTAGCCGTTTTAGGTCCGATAATTTGAATTTCAAAATGTTAATTTTGAATAAAACATTTCTTTTATTTGTAGAAAATGTTTTGTAATGTTTATAAAAATGTTTACAACATTTTATAAAAGTGTGGGGTTGAATAAATTTTTTCTTTAA
>BQNB010190854.1:0-11745 GCA_026074375.1 Tanacetum coccineum | reverse complement strand
GATGGTTTTTCAGGGTATTTTCAAATCTCAATTGACCCTAAAGATCAAGAGAAAACTACTTTCACGTGCCTATACAGAACTTTCGCGTACCGTCGTATGCCATTCGGTTTGTGCAATGCATCCAGAACTTTTCAACGTTGTATGATGGCCATTTTTCACGACATGATAGAAAAAATGATGGAAGTCTTTATGGACGATTTTTCAGTTTTCATAGATTCTTTTTCCTCGTGTCTTGCCAATTTAGACAAAATGCTCAAATGGTGTGAAGACACCAAATTAGCACTAAATTGGGAAAAGAGCCATTTCATTATTAAAGAAGGCATTGTTTTAGGACATAAGACCTCTAAAAAAAGAATTGAAGTTGATAAAGCCAAAGTTGATGTAATTTCTAAGCTTCCTCACCCAATGACAGTCAAAGGAATTCGAAGTTTTCTCGGGCATGTTGGATTCTATTGAAGATTTATCAAAGACTTTTCCAAAATCTCTCGACCCATGACCCATCTCTTAGAGAAGAACACTCCTTTCATTTTTTCGGAAGAATGTATTCTAGCCTTTCAAACATTGAAAAAGAAGTTGACTGAAGCTCCAATTCTCATTGCTCCAAATTAGGACCAACCATTTGAAATCATGTGCGATGCAAGTGATTATGCAATTGGTTCGGTCCTAGGGCAAAGGATTAAGAAGCATTTCCGACAAATTCATTACGCTAGCAAGACCATGACCGAAGCAGAGACAAACTACACAACAACAGAGAAAGAGATGCTTGCAGTTGTTTACGCTTTTGAGAAATTTCGATCATATCTAATCATGAACAAGAGTGTTGTTTACACGGACCACTCCGCATTGAAATACCTCTTCAACAAGAAAGACGCCAAAGCATGATTGCTTTGATGGGTCTTACTTCTTCAAGAATTTGATTTTAAAGTTATCGATACCAAAGGAGCTGAAAACTATGCAGCAGATCACCTCTCTCATCTTGAAAACCCTTACGAAAATGATTTTTGATCCAAAAGAGATTACCGAGACTTTTCCTCTTGAAACTTTAAATGCTGTGACTTCTCATGATGACCAAAATATCCCGTGGTTCGCCGACTTCGCAAACTACCACGCGGGGAATTTTCTAGTCAAAGGAATGACGAGGCAACAAAAGAAAAAGTTTTTCAAAGACGTAAAGCATTACTTTTGGGATGATCCCTACCTCTTTCATACATGTGCGGACCAAATCATCCGTAGATGTGTATTTGGTCAAGAAGCTCTTGAAATCCTCAAGGCTTTCCATGAAGGACCCACCGGGGGCCATCACAGTGCCAAAATCACAGCTCGGAAAGTATTTGACACCGGATTCTTTTGGCCTACCATTTACAAGGATGCCTACAAATTGATCAAATCTTGTGATGCATGTCAAAGACAAGGCAAAATCTCTCAACGTGATGAGATGCCTCAAAATGCAATCCAAGTTTGTGAAATTTTCGATGTATGGGGTATCGATTTTATGGGACCTTTTCCATCGTCTAGAGGAAACAAATATATTCTAGTAGCCGTCGATTATCTTTCCAAATGGGTTGAAGCGAAAGCGCTCCCCACCAACGATGCTCGAGTAGTTGTTAAGTTCTTAAAATCCCTTTTCTCCTGATTCGGTGCTCCGAGAGCAATCATAAGCGATCGTGGGACCCATTTTTGTAACGACAAATTTGATAAAGTTATGTCTAAATATGGTGTCACCCATCGTCTTTCGACTCCTTACCACCCTCAAACGAGTGGTCAAGTTGAAGTCACGAATCGAGGTCTCAAAAGAATTTTGGAGAGGACGGTAGGAGAAAACCGTGCCTCATGGTCCGACAAACTAGATGATGCATTATGGGCTTTTAGGACCGCTTACAAGACTCCAATTGGATGCACTCCGTACAAGTTAGTCTATGGAAAAGCGTGTCACTTACCAGTTGAACTAGAACACAAAGCATATTGGGCTCTTAAGCATGCCAACTTCGATTTAAAGACCGCGGGCGATCATCGAAAGCTTCAACTCAATGAACTTAGCGAGCTTCGTGATCAAGCTTACGAGAATTCGCTAATCTACAAGGAGAAGACAAAGAAGCTACATGATTCCAAGATAAAGAACTGAATCTTCAATGTTGGTGATCAAGTCTTGCTTTTTAACTCCCGATTAAAGATTTTCTCTGGAAAGCTCAAATCCCGATGGTCCGGACCTTTCACAATCATCGAAGTTTATCCTTATGGCACTGCCAAGTTGTCTCATGCCGATGGTTCGAATTTCAAAGTCAATTGCCACCGTCTTAAGCACTACTATGGAGGGGATACACCACCGTTGGTTATCCCGGATCTCCAGACTTTCCCTAAGGACAACTAAATTCAGGGATCGAGTCGAGCTTGCGACTCAGTGATAAAAAACAAGCCGCTTCGTGGGAGTTCACCCTATGCTTATCCTTTCTATGTTCTCTCTACTTTCTATTATCTAATGTGTTGTGTTGAGAGAGGCTTGTACTCTTTTTGATTTCTCGATGTTTGTTGCTTGTTTGTTGTGATTTTTGTAGGATCAGCCCAACAAATTTTTGAAGCCTCTCGTGTCCGATTGATTTTCCCGTTCTACTCGAGCTTCTCATCCTTTGTGTGAAATTAGTTTGGGGAGATCCATATCCTTTCATCATTATCGATTAACGTCTATCTTTGCATACTTCATAAACGGCTTAGATTTTCGTAGAGACCCGACTTTAAACATTGAGGACAATGTTTCGTTTTAGTTTGGGGAAGGGAATCTATCGATTTGATGTTGCTTGCTTATTGTTTTGTTCTCACGTACCCGTTTTCCCGCAAAAATAGCAAAAATTTTAAATTTTTAAGTCATAAATATATAATAAAAAAAATGTGTTAAATACAAAAATGTAGGTTTTCCGTCGGTAAGAATAAGAAGTAATTTTTGACCCGATCATACGTGTAGAGTTCTAGCTTTCTCCCTTAACAATTAATGATGATAGTTTGTGCTAGTCTCATGTAGACTTTAAACATGCTAGACTTGAATCATTAGTAAATGAATGTGCTAATCTCAAGTAGATTTTAAATATGCCGAGTTGGATTTTATATAGGCTATGTATTTGCAAATTTCTTTTTGTAAAGAACAAGAAATGATGATAGTGTTATTTATATGTCTTGATGTAAAAACGTTGAATAGTTAGGTTTCTTTCAAGCTCAATATATATAATTGTGGCTTTTTCTCCATTAGCTGTTTAACTTTTATATGATTGTTTATAATAGAGTTGTTGGTTTTCTGGTTAATAATTTAGAAATAGAAGTTTTATTTATGCCTTTGTGATTAAGATGAATACACATCAGGAATACTTAATTTGGCTTAAAAATGCGAAAATAATAATAAATAAGTATCTCTGCCAGATTACTTCATCATGTCGGAGGCATGGCCGATGTTGGAGTTTTCATATAAGGTAGGGTCCGGTGTCATAATAAGTAGAATAACCTCTTTGTCGACTCGCCTATCGATGGTGGCTTCTGAGATAAAAGGCGCACCGGTTTTACTTATATTAATACGGAAAGTCAAAATATGTTTGCTACATCTTGTCGGAGGCGTGGACGATGTTGCAGCCTCTTAAGGACTGAGTTTAATAATGTTGCTTAATTTTGTCGTGTTTTGTGCCTTAAGAGCTTAAGGGTATATGGTGCAAATAAGATTGGTCCATTCATGTCTTAAAGAGCCTTAGGGTATATGACATGAATGGTGCCTTACTTAAGTAGCCTAATAAAAGCCAAATTTTGGTTGCCTCGATGTGGACTTTAATCTTGATTGCATTTGATCTTTTGAAAAGGGCTAGGAGCTAATTATTGCATTCTTACCTTTACACTTATTTTTGGATTAATAAGTATCGAAGACAAATGTCTAAGAGCCTTCGGGTATATGGACTTAAGTAAAATCCATGAAGATACAAAAGTAGGATTTGCGGGAGGAAAAAGTAAGTACACAATTTAGTATTTATGAGTTTTGTTTGTGTCATGACTTGTAAATTAACATTGATCTTGTTTTTCAAGTGTGAGATGGGACAAAAGTGAAAAATCAGGGATGATGAAGTTATCTTTTAGACACCTAATTGTGCTTTTTGTTCTATGATCCTAAAAGTTACCAATGAGGTAATGAAAACAATACATTATGTCAACACAAAAATAAATTGTAGTTAGGAAGTTAATTATCAAGAAAAATTATTAAAAAATCTTTGAAATGGAAGTCGGGTGGTTTTATAACGTTGATCTCTTATCTCTCTCAAAACAAAACTCTTTGCTACTTTTCAAAGGTTTTGTTTTGGGTATTTGTGAGGTATTGGTTATAAGGCTGTGATATTAGCGTGAGGAACACAAATCGTTTAGTTTGGGGTTTTTGATAGGTTGTTAAAATACACATATCCGTTTGTACCTAAAATAACCCAATTAAACCCAAAACAGACCAAAAATAGCAAAAATATGCTTGTATTTGTGTTTTGTGTGTGCAGGTATGGATAAGTCAAAAATCACAAGAAAACAGTCAAAAGCGAGCAAACACGGACACGAGAATCAGAAGAGTTCAAAAAGAAGCCAAAGATACAAGCCGAAGCTAAATCCCTAGCCATTTCCTCTTTCATGAAGCCACAAGGCAATCTTGCAATTTCCGGAAGTCAATTATAACTAGAAAAGGGGAAGAAAAGCACAAGGACCATTTGTGTACAAAGCCAAAGTTGAAACGAGTTTTTACCCATTTCAGTTATACAAAGAGCGGGTAAATTCCCATTCACTGTTCATCGTCTTCCCCATTTCACCCTCCACTTACAACAAAGGGGTTTTCAAAATTAGAGGGTACAAAGGACAATTTAGGTGTCCAAGTACACATTGGCAGTAAGAAATGTCACTCCCCATCTCTGATTGGTCCAATCCCAAGAAAGAATGCCACGTAGCAATGGTGAAAGGAACAAATGTTAAGTGTTTTTGTTCTAAAACACTCACTATAGAAGCACAAACGTCATAACATCAAAAGAATGACAATGCTGGCAATCACTCAGGTGTCCAAACTTGATCAAACTGGCAATTGAAGCTCAATATGATTTGGGAATTGAATGGCAGAGATTGAAGGATTGGAAAGCAAGGGAAAAGGGTCTGGAAGCTTCAGCTTGGCACTATAAAAAGGCCTCACTTCTCACACACACACCATCTAGTTTTTTTTATGAGTTTTTTATCTAAGTTTTTAGTAATATTTAGTCTAGCTTAAATTTGTAATTTTCTTAAATGTAATTTTCCTTTTTCAAGTAATGTAATCAGCTTCTTTAATTAATGTTATTCAGAATCTTGTATTCTAAATCTCCTTTTCTAAGTCTCATTAAAAGTCATAGACTCTCTTAATAAGCCATTTTGTTCATTAAGGCTATTAAGCTCATACTAAGGTCTTTCAGTCTATAAGCTGAAATAGAGACTCATTTCCGATTTAGTATTAATTCTTACTTATCCTTTATCAGTTTATCTTATTGGATCTCTTTGGATTTGAGTTTTGGAAGGGGATCTTACTTGGAAGGAGCCCAAGGACTTTACTCTAGAATTATCTAATCAGCTTGAGTGCTTGTAGTGCCATTATGGTTCCTTTTGTTTAGCTAAGGATTATGTAAAGTTTTCTCTTTTCATTCTTCTCTAATTTCGTTTAAATTGCTTAGATATTGCTTATCTGTTTAATGGTGCTTATTTGCTTATTCTCTTTGCTTATGAGTATTTAATTATCTCTATTAGTGCTTATTAGTTATATGTTTTCATCTGTTTTTGCTTAAATAGTTATAG
The DNA here is from genome assembly GCA_026074375.1 of Tanacetum coccineum. NCBI lineage: Eukaryota > Viridiplantae > Streptophyta > Magnoliopsida > Asterales > Asteraceae > Tanacetum > Tanacetum coccineum. The sequence continues at coordinate 5,931 of BQNB010190854.1, read as the reverse complement.
ATCATTAGTTACTAATTTCTGTCATAAAAACTCATAAAATCCAAAAATATTAGCTTAATTAGTTAAGATCTTAGAATTTTGCTTATTCAGTTGTTTAATCATGATTGTTAAGTTTGTTTTAAGCTAATTTTTATCTGGTATTTAGTTTTTGTTCTATTAGATTTCTCTTAAAAAGTTATTCTCAAATCTGTCATAGTCAAAAAGGGGTGTTTGGTTTAAGTGCACTCTTAATTTTACACTAGCAGTACTAACCTCAGTTAGTACTGCTGAGCCTTTACACTACCAGTACTAACCATAAGTTAGTACTGTTAGCTTAGAATTTCAGTAGGATTAAGTTTAGTTTTAGCTTATTAAGAATTTAGTTTTAGTTTTCATTGTTTAGCTTATTTCATTGCTTATTTTTCAAGAGTCAAATTACATTAGCAGTACTTTCACCTGAAAGTACTGTTGAACTTTTACACTAGCAGTACTAACCTCAGTTAGTACTGCTGTGTTCTTAGTTTAATTTAGATAGGTAATTTTAGAATTTAGCTTGCCAAATTCAGCAGGACTTGAGTTTTAATATAGCTTAATAGATTTTAAGTCTTAATTTGCAAATTCTAGCTTATTTTTCTAGTTAAATTTAGCTGTCAAAAGTCATAAAAAACCTGAAAAAGTCAAAAACAGTACTTAGAAACTTTAGGATTTAAACTAGTTAATTCAGCTTTTAAGTCTAGATTTTATAGTTTATTTAGATGGATAATAAGTATATTAAATAGTTCTTTAAGTTTCAGAATCTAGTTTAGCTTATTAAGTTTTCTAGCTTATTTGGATTTTGTGGTACTTTGCTTAATTCCTGAGTTTGCTTAGTTCATGATCAATTTCAGTAGCATAAAGGTAGTTTAAGTTTTAATTTCTTTTCATTTTTAGATTAAGCACATCATAAGCTTTCTAGATCACTTTTCCTTTTTAGAATTAAGCTTAATTTGAGTATTTAATGGCTGTTTAAGTGAAAATAAGCTCAAAACCTCACTTTCTGTAATCAGTTTAGAAATAAGCTCTTATTGAGCTTATTTGAGATTTTCAGTCCTAGTAGCTTTTATTAATTTTGTTCCCACTAGATTCCTTTACAACTTTGCTTCTTTGAGTTTTTCATAATAAGCACTTTTCAAATTTCACCTTAATTCGGGCCTTAGCTTGTTATCGGGGTAGATTCTCAGGGTAGATAGTGTAACTTTTGAATTTAGTAGTTTACTAAGTTGGTCCCTCCGTTAGCTTGTCAGTTCACCCGTTAGTTTCCTAGGTCTTTACGACATTAGTCCTTAGTTAAGTAGTTAATTAAGTTTAATAGTTTTAATTAGTAATTAGGTTTAAGTTTTAATTAGTTTAATTAAACTTTTATAAAAAGATTAAAATTAGGGCTTTTATTTTTAATAATTTTCGGCAAATTTTCTTAATTTAGTGAAATTTTAGTTTACATTTTTAAGGATTAAAATTTGTTTACTTGTTTAATTGTCATTATTTGTTGATTCTTAATTAGTAGTAATAGCTTATCCACAATATCTTTGCTTCATTCAAATCACGGATCCGGAACGTAAACGTGGTTTCAATTTCACTAGTCGTTGGGGAAATGACCCGGGTGATAATACCTACCGTTTATAGTATTCTATATATTTATTTCTTTGGGGGGGGCGATTGGGATTTCCGAGGTTACCTTGGGGATTTCCTTAATTTCTCATTAATGTAATATTTATTTTATATGTATGTAAAACTGCCAATCAGGTTCCTTCTGCGTAACTCTCTTCCGTAACCTATCTTGTTTTCGTTTGCTAATCGTTTTCTCGATCGTTCAAATGGTGACTTCCTGTAGAAACTCGGATAACGATGTTCCTAACTTCTAGGCCATGACCGCTTTTGCTAAGAAACTTAATATGACTCCTACACCATTAATTGAACGTGTAATCATTTCAACCCCAATGAAGAACCATATGCTTATTGACCATGAATATGTTAACTGCCCTCTATGTTTTGATGATCGTATTCGTCCTGCGAATTTACTTCCTATCCATATGCTCGACTTTGATGTGATTCTTGGCATGGATTGGTTGGCTTCTCATCGAGCTACCATTGACTGCTATGCTAGGACTGTGATCTTTGGTAACGTTCGCCAACCTGAATTTGTTTATCATGGTTCCTCACCGCTTAAGTCCGTTAAGCTTATTGCTATGAAGGCACGTACCTGATTTCTCATGGGTGCCAAGGTTTTCTGGCTTCTGTTATGGACACATCTTTGGAGAGTCCTAATATTGAAAATCTTTCTGTTGTTCGTGATTCGTGATGTTTTTCCTGATGAACTTCTGGACTTTCCTCCGGCTAGAGGAGATTTAATTTGGCATGAGTTAATTCCCCGGTGCAGACCTATTCAAAGGCCCAGTATCGATGGCACATGTTGAATTGAAGGGGAGTTAACGGTGCAGTTACAGGAGATGTTAGAGAATGGCTTTATTAGACCCAGTGTTTTCACCGTGGGGTGCACCGGTCTTATTTGTAAGAAGAAGGATGTGGAGATGCGCTTGTGTATGATTACCGCCGAACTCAACGTATTATGATTTAGTAACCGCTATCCTCTTCCGCGAATCGACGATTTGTTTGACCAACTGCAAGGGGCCAAATATTTTTCTAAGATTGATCTGCGATCTGGTTATCACCAGCTTCGTGTGAGAGAGCAAGATATTTCTAAGACTGCTTTTCGTACGCGTTATAGCCACTACAAAGTTCTTTGGTTATGCCTTTCGTCTGCTAATGCTCTGCCGGTTTATGGATTTGATGAATCGTATTTTCCACGAGTACCTTGACAAGTTTGTTATTTGTTTTTCATCGACGACATCCTCGTTTACTCCAAGTCTGAAGAAGAGCATGAGCGACATCTACAGCCGTTGGTGTTGGAGATCTTAGACAGAAGAGTGTTGCGGAAGTTTTCGAGTGCGAGTTCTGGTGAAAGTAAGTCGCTTTCTTGGTCATGTTGTATCTGCAGACGGCATCATTATGGGATCCATCAAAGGTTGAAGGCTATCACCAGAATGGCCGGAGTGACCTACTTACGGTGACGGATGTGAGAAGTTTTTGGGGCTTGCTGGCTATTAGTACGTTTTGATTGAGGGTCTTCCCTATTAGCTTTAACTTTACCCAGCTGATGAGAAAGGGTGAGAAGTTTGTGTGGACGGATGAGCGTCAGGAGAGTTTTGAGGAATTGAAACGGGAGATTGGTGTCTGCTCTGATATTGAATCTTCCATCAGGTTCCGGTGGTTTTCAGATATACAAGTGATGCATCGAAGAAAGGTTTGGGGTTGGGTTGTGATGCAAACATGGAAGGTGATCGCCTACGCTTCAAGGTCAACTGAACCTTATAAAGTAAATTATCCACCCATGTTTCTTGGTTAGCGGCAGAGGTTTTTGCATTGAAGATCTGGAGACACTATCTGTATTGGTAGCTTGTGATTCTATTTACAAATCATAAGAGTCTCAAATATATTTTTACTCAGCGAGAACTTAACATGAGACAGAGAAGATGGTTGGAACTTCTGAAAGATTATGACACTAACATCCAGTACCATCCGGGCAAGGCTAATGTGGTTGCCGACGCACTTAGTCGAAAATCTGGGAGGTAGCTTGTTTGGATCCATTAATTCTTCTGGGATTAGTGAGTTTGGATGTTGTGCTATGTGTACGAGGTTCTGGTGGCTATTGGGCGAGTATGAGGATAGAGTCTAACCTCATGCTACAGATCAAAGAAGCTCAAAGGGACGACGGTGAGTTGTGGGCTATTGTGCAGAATGTTGAAGACGGTAAGCATACTGAGTTCAGTGTTGATGATGACGGTGTTGTGTGGTTTGAAGATAGGCTATGTGTTCCAAATGATCAGGCACTTCGCGAGAAGGTTATGACGGAAGCTCATAGTTCTCCATTTACTATTCATCCAGGTTCAACCAAAATGTACAGAGATTTGAAACAGTACTTTTGGTGGAACGGCATGAAGCAAGATGTGGCTACGTTTGTATCCAAATGTATGACTTGTCAGATGTCAAATTGTACATTCAAGGGCTAGTGGTTTGTTACAGCCGTTGGAGATTCCTATGTGGAAATGGGATGAGATTTCCATGGATTTCGTTACTGGTTTGCCTTTATACTCAGAAAAGACATGATGCGATTTGGGTGTGTTGTTGATACTGCTAACCAGTTGCTCATTTCTTACCCATTCGGAAGAACTATGGTATTAGTAAGTTATTTCAACATTTATACTTACATTTTTGGGACTATTATGAGGATTGAAATGGTCATACACACTTTACAAACCTTTGATCCAACATTTATATTTACATAAACCTATGAACTCACCAACTTTATGTTGACACTTTTAAGCATGCATTTCTCAGGTGAACAAGCTACTTGACATAATTGATGTGCATTGGAGTCCAAATTTTACAAGATTACTTTTCAAACAACACATTTAGAGGTAGTTCTCTCATATCTTGTGCATTGGTATTATGAAGTAACGCTCCCGGACACACTTTCCGCTGTGACCCATTTTGGGGGTGTTACATTTTGGGCATAAAGCCCATCCAAATACTGAGCCCGGCCCATGGAAATCCAATAAGAAGCCCATGAGCTAGGTCGGACTAATCTAAGGATATAAACCCTTCCAAGCATGTTTGAAAGGGTGCTTGGTTCATTTTATTTTTACTAGTGTATGTGTTTTACTTGAACCCTCCCAACTCTCTCTCTAGACTTTCTTTCTTTAAACCATATCATTCTCATCTCTTCTTAATCCATTTGTATATGTGTTAGTGTGTGAAATTGGTTAGCAATAATCTTATAGTTCCTAAGATTGATGTCAAACAAGATGTGTCAAAACCAGTCACTTCATGTTCTTCACCTAAAATTGAAAAAACAAAAAGTAACACAAATATCATTACGCAAGGAATTTATATGGTGAAAACAAAAGACACACCAACATATTTTGAGAAAACTAATGTGATTTCTTCTAATTCCACATGAGTAGTGAAGTCGTTTAGTGTTAGCAGACTGACACATAATAGAACTAATTTGAAGAAGAGTGTCTTGTGTAACACTAAGGATAGAGGCACACCAAAATAGTCAAAGAAGGAAGATAGTCATATTGGGGATTTTTTTTGAATAAGAGTGTTACATTAACTCTGAATGTTTCTAAGACAAAAACAAATGTATTAAATGCTAAAGATGTAAATCCTATGAATGTTTGTACGGATGTTGTAAAACCTAAAAATCTCAACAAGTGTAAAATTACCAAAATACCCCTAATTCAAGAATATCCATAAGAGCTTAAATAAATTTCATTTTAATTATAGAAATAATGAAAATACAATATATGGCAATTATGAAAATTTATGTAAGAATAAAATACTTTATATTATGCAAGAAAAATAATTAATATATGTATATAAATATATATGCCGAAAATATGTATATTTATTTATTTATATAATACAAATTTAATATAAAATAAAATAGGAAAAATACTAAATAATATTGGCAAGTTATAATCTGATTTAATCTCTTTTGAAATGCCCTAAAACTCGGCCAAATCACATGGTATATCCTTTATTCATTTTCATTTGATAAATCCTAAATACAAAATCCCGAAACCCTAATAAAATCTAAAAGAGGCGGCATAGAATTTTCCAAGGGCTTAAACGATTTTTCTAAGGTGATTTGAAGGTCAAGGAGTGTGGGAAAATAGTGGGAAGTTTGTGGAGTGATTGGTTCGATTGTGGTATTGTTTTGGGTTCGAATTAAGCAACCGGGTTCAATAATTCATTAAATCATCAAGAATCATCAAAGGTATTTTTGTATCTCATTTATCATCATTATAATCCATAATATACCTGGGAAAAATGTTCATGCATTTTATATTG
>BQNB010190853.1:0-11745 GCA_026074375.1 Tanacetum coccineum | reverse complement strand
TTTACATACACAATGAATGTACAAGCCTTCAAGCATGTGTACAAGTGATTAATTCATAATATTTGAATTACATTTTCCCTCCTAAATCAAAGTATAACTCATTTAGCTTAATTTACAAGCCAATAAAGCATAAATTCAAATAAGCTTCAATTCCCTCCAAAATCTTAAGGCATTTTGTACCATCTTTTTGTAATAAGTTACAACTTTCCTAATCACCATATTTAAACATTCTTTCCCACCATCTCAGCCCCTACTCGTCCTAAAAACCAAAATCCTAACCCAAAAACCCTAAACAACCTGTACACCTTTAACTAGTTTAAACTAAAACGTAACCTAGCAACCACCCTTCTTCATGATGCACCACCCTGCCTACTATATTTCTAAGCATCACCATGATTCACCACCATACCTACTACCTTGCTAAGCACCACCATGATTCACCACCTTGCTAGCCTCCTTTCACCTACTTGTCACCACCAAGCAACCACCCACACACCTTAGTGACCACCTAGCTAGCAACCTACCACCTCCATCACCACCTTAGACTCCAAGCAAAACCTTTGGCCAACACTCCAACTTAACTTGTCCCTACTCCATTCAAACTTAGCCATTACTCCTCCTTGGACACTATATATACACGCATACATACATACATACTCTTTCAATTCATCTCTAAAACTCAACACATACTCAATTCATGATCTAAACAACCCCAAGGAAGATTAAAAAGAAAGTATACAACAAGTAGAAGCCAAGGTTTACGAATAACAAGAGTCTTTTATTCATCTTTAAAGTTTTTGAGTTGTTTTTGCTCCATTCAACCTATATCATCCATTTCTTATACTTGTAAGTGTTCAAACTAGTTCAATAAACTGTTGCCAAGTTTTAAAACTAAGGGTTTAATGTATATATATATATATACATATATATAAAGGATTAAACTTGTAAAAGTATATAAATCAAGGGTATATATTGTCATTTTTGCTTTTTAAAGGTATAAAATGTAATATTTTTACATTAATTATAAAAATGTATTTAAATATTATAAGACTTGATTTTATTAAAACCCGACACATTTGTCGTTATCATTCATCGATCGAAACACTATAAAACAATTATGTTATAAATATAACATAATTTATCATCCACTAGCTTTTGAAGAAACTTAAAATGATAAAATCTTATCATTTAATCTATAACGTATCACGTTACTAGGGAGTTTCATGTGAGGGGTTTCATTTGGGTAGACGTTTTGACGAGTTGCTGGATTTACGATTTAAAGTGTCCTAGCTCCTCAAACGTTTACTACATGACCTCTGGATTATGATAGCCCGAACAGTGATACGATATTTTCACAAGTTATCAAACCAAAAACCGTTAAACTTTATGAAATAAAGTTTGTAATATCATCAATCAAACTAAGACTTGACATATTACTCCAGGTTGCGTGACGAGGCCGTTTACTCCCATTTGAATTAAATTTCAAATCAATCAACTACCTTGATAAGGTGAGTTCATAGTCCCACCTTTACATGTTTTCCAAACTCCGTGGGGAGATACATGCTATAAACCATGAATACAAGTATTTTTCCAACTATATGCTATCTTGATATATTATTGCCTAAGTTTGCCTTCACTGCCAATATTTCTTAATCATGAACCATTAGTCACTTGCGAGTGAACGTGAATATTGTGGATAGATCTATTGGGGGTGACGACTCCCGTTGGTGTACCCGTACATGGGGTAACCAAACGCACTATATTTGAGAACAATGGGTAACTTTGGCAAGTTACCTTTCCTTAAGGACAGTTGTTCCTTCAAGTCGTTAAATTGACTTCGGATGTTAATGTTTGGTTGCATGAGCTTAGGGCAATAATACTGTTTTCCATGATAATTGTATTCGTTGCAATTATTACCACTTATGATGACTTGTATTCAACTATTACATTGCAAACACTGTGAATATCACTCAACCTTTGTGTTGATCCTTTTAGCATGTTTATCTTAGGTAATTGAGCAACTATGGCACGGAGTGGAATTGGACTTGAGGACGTCCAAACTTGTTATCATTCAACTTTTACGTTTTCAATGTATTTTGGGACCTTTTTTTGTAAAACTCTGATATAATAATGAATGATAACTAAATTTTCCAAAACGTCTCTTTTGAGTCGTTTTCTATGATTATGACTGTTGATTCATGAAGTATACCCCAAATTAGCTTCCTCTGCTATATGTAAAATAAGGGGGTGTTACACATGAGGCACTAACATAAACTAACAGTTCTTGAATTCGCTTTGCAAACTTAGATGCATGACCTATATGTTCATCTAAAGGTTTTAATGATATAGCTTCTTCTAATAATTCATGTAGTGTTTCTACGTGCTCCTTTGTGACTTTCAGATAATCTCGATGTACATCCCTATTGTTCTTAAAGTACTCATTGATTGCTTCAGACTCAATCTTAAGAAACCCTGGGGCAAGAACTTTTGTGCATTTTTCAATAATCTTGTTGGTAGTCAAGTGTGAAGTGACTGATTTTGATAAATCATTTTTCTTAACAATTTTAGGAATAAACTTTGATTTAGGAAGCGGAGTTATTGAATAAACTTTAGTTTTTGAAGTTAGAGGTTGATGTGCTGTCGTGTATGGTCAGTTATTTGATTATCAAGTTTAACATTTATATTTAGCTGACAAACCTAAAACAACACTTTAACGAGCAGTATACTCGGTCAAGATGGAGTTCGCGGTAAGTAGGGTGTTGAACACTAAGAGTGAAATATTAATCCTATATTCTATTAGTATTTTAATTAGTTCTAATTACTAGTTAAACCTATGCTATATACGTTGTCTAATGATATGGGGGTTTTCAGCCTGAGAGACTGGCACAGGTTTGGTGGAATCAAATATCAATTCAATACATAATAAACATAAAAGAATAAAATTAGAAGATAGAAAAATGGTACAAGCCAAATGATAGAAACATGTATTAGCCATATTAAATCTGGTTCAATGCTGGTTTGTTTGTTTTAGTGCAATGATTTACTTATCTCGAAGCGGCATATCATTCTTAAGACTTAGGCAGGACATCATCCTAAGACCTAGACACAATTAATCCTATCATAATTAACGCATCCGCATAAAGCATCCTTTAGTTTAATTATAATCTATCTTAGGGAATCAAAGCAGTGGTGATCCTGTTAAAACCCTAGCCCAACGAGACTTTACCAACTTATTGTTTGATGGTGTTTTATATACTGGTAGTCTACTATTCCAATCTTTATCAGTAAATTAAGAGCATGATTGCTGAAACATAAACGGGTCACCTACCGGTCCAACTAAGCTCATAATTCAAAGACAAAGACAGAATGTTATTTGTGATCCTATTGGTCCAGTAATATGAAACACGATATGGAGAGCTATCCCGGTATCTAGATTACTTGGTCCGTATCACTAGATCCAGTTGAATGATAAGTCGCATATTCAAACACATAAACAAGTATGAGGTGATAAACATAATTAAACAATCAACGATAAATTAAGAAATTGATTTTAAAACAAACCAAACATTGAACTTTCATTAAGATGGCTAATACCCGAGGGTATTTAGCGCCACAACATTGAAATTATACAAAGCGTAATCAAAACAGTGAAAATCAAACGATAAGAGATTAAAAAAATACCGATGAATGTCTGTATTATTCGTGATCAATCTTGACCTAGTGGCTGAACATTCCCTTCTAAAATTCGTCGTTTAGGGTGAGTAATGGTAATAAAGAAATATGATAATTGCAACACTAAAAAGCTCATTTTTTGAGTCTTCATATTTATATGTCAAGAAAAAGACATATCGATAACACGTATCAGCAAAAGGTCGATACGGCGTAAATTGGGGCTTGATTACCTTGGGAGTATCTCTATGTTTTCATAATCAAATCAGGTATATCATTCCTATTTAAATTTATGTATTGTAGTTATCTTCATGGATACGGCGTATGTAGACAGAAGGGATACGCCGTATTGGGAATTGGTCAAACGCGTTTTCTTGTGAAGTCTTGGCGCTGATACGCCGTATCTCTTTTGTTGGATACGGCGTATTGGTCAGAAATTAGTAATCTTCAAATATCTTCGTTTTAGCTCCAAATTATGCGCCTTTTAGCTTGTCTTCACAAAACACTCCTGAATTACTGCATTTATCAACTTTAAAGCAATTAAGTACCAAATAATGCAATAATTATATAAAAGTGGGCAAAACAGATGGGATAAATGATATAATAAAGTGACGTTATTTGATGTCATCAAATATCCCCCCACTTGAATCCTACTTGTCCTCAAGTAGACTTTAGAAAAAGTTTTAGTTTATGAAAATGTGTCCCAACCGAAGTTGAGGATTTTCCGTTTAAGCATCGTTTTGTCCTAATCACCTGTACATAACCAAGCTCCTCACGAAATATGGAAATGAAAACACTCAGATCACTAGACTAATCTAGGGTGCAACATTTGATTGGTACACTCAATTGCTCGGTCATGATTAGCTTCGTATCATAGGCTTGGCAAGGATACACATCTCCACCGCTAAAGCTACAGAGAAACAAGTCAAAAGATAAATTGGGTTAAGAAGGCTTAGGGTTGATCATTCAACAGTCTTTCACCATAAGTACCACACCAACAAGGCAGTTGTATCGTACATACACAACCGTAATGATGGAATAGACATATACAATCCGATCACATCCCTGTTCGTGTTTAACCAGCGGTTAAGATGAAGAACGATATAGGGTAGGGAGCTTCTAACTTTCACCAAAAGTCGTCATCCAACAAGGCAGCTGAGACATGCATACATGGCCGTAACGACCGAATAGATATGCATGCTCGAACAAGTCCTCGTTCGAGTAGACACTAAGATTAGTTGCTAGGAAAGGGAAGTAAAATGGGTGTTAAACAAAATTTACGAAACAAATAGATTAAGCCAACAAATAACGTACGGTTGCTAGTAATTTTCCCCAACCGTTCCATGACAAAGACTCAAACATATAGACAGAGGCCTCGATCACAGAAATGACAAAAAGAACCTAAGTTGGCGTTCCCATAACGGTCAACTTCCTTTACATCTTGCTCTTTACATACTTTTACATAATAAGTGGTGATATCGATCACTTTTTACAAGACTTTACATCGTTGATTTTTGTCTCAACGAATAATCGATCCTTCCAAGTGATTCCTTTGGTATAAACTTCTTTTGAACCGACTATTTTTCTTCCTTAACTTCTCTTTTTTGACCGGGTACACTGCCCGTTAAGGTGTTGTTTTTAGGTTAGTCGGCTAAATATAAATGTAAAATCTTAATACATAAATTATACAGACCACACTGATTGATCACATCAAGGATTTTCAGGCGCCGTTGCCATGGGTTAGGTATAGTTTTAATCTTAATTCTTTTTAGTAATTCTAACCATAGATTAATACTTATATTTAGTGTAATAAATTTAATAATTCTACCTCTTCTAATTGCTAAATTGATTAATTTAATTGTCGTTTGTTTAATTTAATTGCATTTTATTGTGTTTAAATAGTATTCTATTCTGACTAATCATTTGATACAGCGTATCCACTAGTTGGATGCGGCGTATCTAACCTTCAGTTCAGGACAACGTATTAATTTTTGCAGTCTAAACGGCGTATCTATTCTCCAAACAATACGACGTATTTAGTGAACTCAATACGGACGTCTGCCAATTCATACAGACACATACGGCATATTCTGTTTTAAACAACCCCCAAATTTCACTGCAATACGAACCGACGAAAGGCAGAATATACAACATTGAGTGTTGAATTCATAATACAATTGCACAAGATATAGAAAAATGACTTCAAAAGAAGCGTTTAAAGACATTTTCCTTAAAGAAATTCTCAAAGTAATTAACATACGTCTACCAGGATCGTTACCAAATTCATAACATAAGTTTTTCCAAAACATGGATGATTAATTTGATAAAATGGAACAAAATACAAGTTCTTTAAAATTTTAGCGCAGACTCCTCATACACAGCATCCATCACCCTTGGTTACCTGAGATAAAACATGCTTAAAAAGTGAACAAAAATGTTGAGTGAATCCATAGAGTTTGTAAGAGATAAAAAGGAACACAAGTTTAGTTCATCGAGTGACTAGTTGTACAGACAAGCCATTAATCACGTTCTATTTGTCAATGAGCTATGACAAACCGAAAGCTTAACGTTACACACATATCTTTTATGTAAATCATTTGCCCCAATACTATTATTATTGCCATATACTAAATTCTAATACAAAATTGTCGTTGACAGGTTGCTCGAAGGAATTCGATTCATACCCCCGGGACAACTAAGGCTGTCAAAAAACCCAATAGATCTATTTACTTGTAATAGCGCTCACCCATTATAGGCAATTAATAGTTCATGATGTTAGGGTCTTTTGGCAATAGCTACTCATGCAATTAATCTCATATTCGGGTCCAGCATACCATAAAATTTCTTGCGTTCAGTTTATAAAAACAAGCATGTATCTCCCTCGCGGGGTTTATAAATACAGTTTAAAAGTTGAAAGGCGAGGCTATGAACTCACTGTAAGAACAATTAAATTAGAAGTATGACGAGTCTCGAACGAGCCCGAATGTACTTCCTAAGCACCTCCTAAAATACGTGAGCACTTTAGTACGTAAAAGTAAACAAACGTAAAAATTAGCATGTGCTCAATGAGATGATGTTTCCCGAGATAAGCAATATAAGGCAAATTCCACTAGAACTTCCCCAAGTCCTTTTTAACCCCAAATTGACTTGTGACCTGGTCTTATAGGCAAATGAACATCTACTAAGTTTCGGCTTTTAACTTTTTTTTTATCAAGGTGTACTAAAATAACGTTTTTAAATTTTAGACTAGACGAAAAACTCAGTTTTCCGATTTTAATTAACTCGACTTCATGGACTCATATCTCCTAGCTCACAAATGTTCTATATGTGAGGCTTTCACTCCTGGAAAGCTATTTGTGTCTCGTTTCCAAAAATGTAAGTCTCATAATTTACAAAGTTTTGTAACTATGTGAAAAGACTGTTTTACCCTTGGTTATCCAAAACAGAAAGTTTCCAAAAATTTTACCATTTACTAAAATGGCCATAAATCCCAAACCATGAAAGCAGTGAAGGTGAGGCCAAAATAAAGGCCTTTCCTTAAGATGTCTAACACTGACCCAATCTTTAAAACCTAACATTTTATGGCAAAAATTTGGAGTTTAACTCGTTTTCTAATCATAGGTCCAGATTTGACCTACTTTCGTATTTTGACCAATCTCCTCCCTCATCCCAAGAGTTTTGGGTTAGCATATCAAATATACAATGATTGCTAAGAACATTTAATCTTTCCAGTCATGTAATTTAATCATAGGCTCCAAGCCAAAATATTTTTGCTATAACCCGTTTTTGCTACTGTTTCAAAACAGTCACTATTATTTACTCTAAAACCTATCCAAACATCAATCCTAAGTCTAACCCATCACTTGCAATGCCATACCAAACCCTTAAACACAACTCATACATCATATAACATGCATTTCTAGAATCAAACTTCCATTTTCATGGATTAAAATTTAAAAGAAAATTTGAAAATAAATAGAAGATCTTACTAGGAGTTGATTTAGGCTAGAGAATCAAAACAAGAACACCCTTCTTACACAAGGGCTGATTTCGAACCAATGGAGACCTCAACCCAAGATATAATGCCTCTAACCCTTCTAAATATCACTAATACTTCCCTCAAGAAAACCCTAATGAAAACCCTTCAATAAAACATCCACAACATCTTCAAACTTCATGGAAAATTCACACCAAGCTTTGCAAGCAACACTAGAAGGTGTTAAGATGCAAAAATGAGAAATGAATAAAATTGTATATGAATGTGGTGGTGAAGGGTAATTTTGGAAGCAAAACAAGGGAAGAGGAGGGGGAGAAGTTTTTTTTTTTGAAATGAATGGTTTATTTTCACAAGGATGCATGTATGGGAAAATGAGAGCAATGAGTAAGTTTATAGAAAAAGAGAAAAGGTTGTGTGTGGGAAGGGTAAACCGCATAGGCTATGATTATGGAGGGTTTGAATTTGAATTTTAGTATATAAGTATTTAATTTAAAGTGGTAGTGTAATTTTAAGTTAAAAAAGTAAAGGTATTAAGGGTAAAATGTGAGTTTAAAGCAAAGAAATTTATACGTAACGCGAAACATGTAAACAACGAAAGAATGAAAATGGAGAACTTTAAATCAACGGGGAATATTTAGGAATAATAAAACCCACTTAAGGTACGAAGACGGAATAGACTTCCAAATACGGCTCACGCCAAGCTAAAGAACGGAAATTCTTAAACAAATCTTGTAAACGTAAAATTAATGACTTTGCTTAAAAATGAAAATAGAAATAAAGTTCGGAATAAATAGCGACCTTAAATACGGAATGTTACATCCTCCCCTCCTTAAGGGAGCACCGTCCCGGTGCTCGATTCCTCAATCTTGTCTTCTTATTACTCGAGAAAAGGATGATGGTAAATTTATCATAGAAGAAAAAAAATTTTTTTTTACCCCCTTCTCCGTCCGCAAGTGTATTCCGGCCCTCGTCAAGATTCCATCGAACCTTTGACAATAGAATTCAACTTTGGCTTGAGCTAGCTTACTCTTTGGTCCCAAGCGATTCTCACTGTTTTCTCATTCAATAAAGTGCAATTTGTCTCAAGTTGGATCTCTACAAGTGGGATAACCAAGTTTTCATCCGCTAGACATTTCTTGAGATTCAAAACATGGAAGGTGTTATGAATTCCACGAATTTTATCTGGAAGCTCCAGCTTGTATGCCACGGGACCAATTCTTTCTACGATTTTGAATGGCCCAATGTACCGTGGACTTAGCTTACCACGTTTCCCAAAGCGAATTACGCCCTTCCAAGGCGATACCTTTAACATGACCATATCACCCACTTGAAATTCCATCGGTTTGCGTCTAACATCCGCATAACTTTTTTGACCGCTTCTGGCCATTAGCAACCGATTTAGATTGAACTATCATTTCTGTTGTTGTCTCAGACCAATTCAGGCAGTGAGTTGGCTATCTCCAACCTCACTCCAGCAAACGGCGAATCCTACACTTTCGCCCATATAAAGCTTCAAATGGCGCAGCCTTGATGCTCGCATGATAACTGTTATTGTAGGAGAATTCGACCAACGGTAAGTGTCGATACCAACTACTACCAAAATCAATTACGCATGCTCGCAACATGTCTCGCAGCGACTGAATAGTTCACATCGCTTTGACCATCTGTCTCTTGGGATGGTAACATTGCCATACCAGTTTGGGTTTCCCATCGCTTCTTGCAGAGATTTCCAAAATCTTTGAATGTAAACAAGATGTCTCTATCAGAGATAAAGACGTAGGCACGCCATGCTTACATATCAATTTTCCTTTGAAAGTATAATTGGGGCGAGTTTTTCTAATCCTGTCAGTCCTTCTTTCCTTGGCAAGAAATGAGCAGATTTAGTTAATCGGTCAACAAAAACCCTAAATGGAGTCAAACACTTGCGTTTCTTGGAAGTCCTGAGACGAAATCCATGGTTATTTTCTCCCACTTCCACTCTGGGATTTCAGGTTGTTGAAGTAGACCGGATGGCTTTTGGTGCTCAGCCTTTACCTTGGCATAGGTCAGACATTTACTGACATAGGTGGCGATCTTAGCTTTCATGTTCGACCACCAATAGAGCTTCTTTAAGCCTTGATACATCTTGTCTGACCCCGGGTGAATGGAATATTTAGATTTGTACGATTCATGCATGATCAAATCTCATAATCCTCCAAACAACGTAACCAAATTTCCTCGCTTCAAAGCATTAAATTCCATCAAACGGGTCTCAGAATATCGGCTTGATCAGCCTTCCAAGATTTTCAGCTTTCACGTTTTCCTCTTTCATTGCATCAGTCTGAGCATTGAGTATTCTCTTCATGGTAAATTGGTGTGTACCGTCATTACCAAATATCTAACCCTTATTGGTTCTCTGTCCTTTCGACTCAGGGCGTCAGCCACTACATTGGCCTTACACCGAGATGGTAACGATTCGCAATCATAGTCAAGTCAAAAGTTCAATCCATTGCCGCTGTCTCATGTTGAGTTCTTTTTGAATCCATGAATTTACTGTAGAATCATATGATCCTGTGTACACAGTACACGTTAGTACCATACAAATAATATCTCCCAGAGTCTAATTGCAAACACAACAGCACGCCATTCTAATCATGGGTCGTGTAGTTTTTCTCATAGTTTCCTTCATTTGTCAGAGAGGCATATGCTATCTACCTTTTCCCTCTGGCATTAGAACAGCTCATAACCATTGTGTGCGATGCAATCGTGCAGTATACTACGAAGTTCTCAGTTCCCATCAGGCAAAGCTAAGATAAGAGCAGAGCATAAACTTCTGCTTTCAAAGTTTCTGGAACCCCTCATCTTCTTTCGTACCTCATCATAACTTTTTGTTCTTCTTGGGTCAATTAGTTAGAGGCTTGTAAATTAACAGAAAACCCCTCGATGAATCTTAGGTAATATCCGGTAAACCAAAAATTGTCTGACTTTTCTTTTGTGTTGTCAGTGCATACCAAATTATCGGCTACCTCAACCTTCGCAGATCCCTGAACACCTTTATTGTTGAACACGAGAACCGAGAAATGGTAACCGACCAAGCCAGAAATCGCACTATCGAATAATTTAGCGTACAATTGCTCATTCTTGAGCAACTCTAAAATGATCTTCAGATGTTTTTCGTGCTCTTCTTTATTCTTGGAGTAGATAAGTATGTCATCAATGAATACGATCACAAATTTATCGAGGTATGGCTTGCACACTCGATTCATCAGATCCATGAATACCGCAGGAGCGTTGGTTAGACCAAACGGCATTACTTGAAATTCATAGTGACCGTAC
Source organism: Tanacetum coccineum (assembly GCA_026074375.1). NCBI lineage: Eukaryota > Viridiplantae > Streptophyta > Magnoliopsida > Asterales > Asteraceae > Tanacetum > Tanacetum coccineum. The sequence continues at coordinate 764 of BQNB010190853.1, read as the reverse complement.
CTAGTCCGAAAAGCAGTAATAGGAATGTCTTCTTCTCTAATTCGGAGTTGATGATAACCAGACCGTAGATCGATCTTTGAGTACACGCTGGAACCTTGAAGTTGATCGAACAGGTCGTCAATCCTCGGAAGTGGATACCGATTCTTGACGGTCAACTTGTTTAACTCGCGGTAATCGATACACATTCGGAAAGTTCCATCCTTCTTCTTAACGAATAATACTGGAGCTCCCCATGGTGACGAGCTCGGACGAATAAACCCTTTTTCTGATAGCTCTTGCAACTGGTCCGCCAATTCCTTCAGCTCGGATGGTGCCAATCGGTACGGGGCTCGTGCAACAGGTGCAGCACCCGGTACAAGTTCAATTTTAAATTCCACTTGACGAGGTGGTGGGAGTCCCGGTAAATCGTCAGGAAACACCTCGGGAAAATCTCGAATCACCGGTACATCTTCCAAACGTTTCTCCTTTGGTTCCTTCTCGGTTACATGTGCCACGAACAACTGATGTCCTCTTTCGATGTATTTACTGGCCTTTATGCAGGATATTATCTTTAATCGGGACGTACTACGGTCGCCCTCAATTACCAACGTTTTGTTCTTGACGGGTATATGTACTACTTTCTTGCCACATACGATAACGGCATCTTGATTAACTAACCAATCCATCCCAATAACTACGTCAAAAGTTCCCAACTCAATGGGCATAAGGTCAATTTTAAATAAGTGATTTAATAAGTTCAGGGTACATCCTCTTAGGATAGTATT
>BQNB010190852.1:1445-11746 GCA_026074375.1 Tanacetum coccineum | reverse complement strand
AAATTTAAATATATAAAATGTCGTACATCATTATACAACATTTGTTATCAAAGAGTCCTACACATTATCCTTCTGGTAATTGCCAGAACATTTAGAGTAATACTCTTTAGTATTCACAGTGATGAATGGAAATCCTTTCAGAGTCAACATCAATTAGCTCTGCGTTAGGTGACTTGTGAGATTCTAAATGAATCAAGCTTGTGTCAACTGGATATCGATTTTGGTCTAGTATATGAATTGACGACTCAATTAGAAAGATAGTAACTATCTGATCCACTCTTACCGTATTGTCTGCTTTCAGACGCTCTAGTAACAAGAACGGCTAGTGCAGCTGTGAAACCCTGTCAAGAAGATTCTTTTGAATTATACTCGATCACAGGCAGTATTTATACTGATTAACAGGGAACTGTGGTTATTGCAACCGTATTCGACGAAGTGACAAAGACAATTTCGTCCATGTATGTTTAGCACTAACCTATACTTGCAGGTTTTCTCTTGCAGTTTTTCTCGACGGTAGCAGCCTCTGGTCCATGTCGAGTCAAGATTCAAGACCTCATGCTCAATCGACAAAGATAAATACATGATGAAAGCTCAAGCAAATGTGTTAAAATCTTCTGCAATCTCTGATGTACAAGCACTTCCTCAAAAGAACATTTTCAACAAGATTGCCGAACAATAACTAAGATATATCTTACAATTGGATCAAGTACTACTCCTTTCATGATGTGGTACAAGTAATCATGTTAAAGAAAATGTTGAGGGAGATTGTTAGCAAGCTTTCAAGACCTTGAGAATGAGGGTGGAGACACAAGATCGCAAGGAGGCATAAAGATTCAAGGATAAATATTTAGAGATCTCAGTAGTCAAGACAAATCAAGACCAAAGACCGTAGTATAAGTATTTTGTCAAAAGATATCAAGTTAAACATCAAGATCCAAGATCATAAGCATGCAAAAGTATCTTCAAAATATTTCCCAATAATACAAGGCTCCAAGACTCAAGACGTCGCATGAAGTGATCTACAATTCAATGACCACCCCTTAGGGGGAGATTGTTAGTCATGTTTTTATGTAAAGTGATGGTCATTATTAATCCTGATCCTTGTATAAGAAAAAAGTAGTTTACAGGAATTCATTTAAGCTAATTGGGCCTAGGTGTCGGTGATTGGTTTCTTAATTTATATATAAATAATATATAATAATAATAAACTACTTATATTAACCAAACCAAATCAAGTGACCCTTGATAAGGTTTAAAGAAAGAGAATTAATGAAATCCGAGTAGTATGATATTCCTGGGTCGTTCTCCCAACGAGGCGTGCGATGGAGAGTCGAGAGTTGGTTTGATATTTGATGTTTGAATGGAACAAGATTTGATTGGATTTTCTAATTCTATGAGAAAAAGCAATTAAAAGGCAATCTAAACTAAAAACGAATGCAATAACGAATTTAAAAACGTAAATGAAAACTTAAAAACGCGACTCGTAAACCTAAATTATCAAAATTTAATCCTAAAATGATTTTTAACTTTTTATAAATCCTAAATGACTAAAATACAAGGATAAATAAAAGTAAACCAAAAACGAAAGTAATTTAAGCTAAAAAACGAAAAAACGTTAACGGGATTCAATTCCGTTCTTTAAAAAATCAAAATATAAAATTTTAACCCTACAAACGCAAATCTAATTTTCCTAAGTCTTAAATGATAAAAGAAAATTTTAAAGAAAAGAATTATATTTTTTTGATTTTTATTTAATTTAATATGAATTAAAAACAGTTTTAATCTAAATTAAATGTTAAAAATATTAAACTAATTATAAAAATTCTGGAAAAATACTAAAAAAATACTTAATACTATGAAGAATGCAGGAAAAATAAGAACTTTGAAAGACAGCTTATAAATAAGCTGGAAATAAGCCACAAAGGACTGATAAGCTTAAAAGGGAAAAAGGGTTAAAAGATTAATTGTGTAGGGCTATAACAGATAGCCCTACTGGTGCTAATGGTTAGTGAGTGTGTTGTTTGGGACGTGTGTGCAAAGGGAGAGGTCACAGGTTCGACCCCTGTGCCTCTCCTTTTTTTGAAAACATTTTTTTAAACTTGTAAAATAGGTAAAAATATCAAACTTTTAAAATAGCAACTTTTTATAAAAAGTAAAAATAAGCATAGAAATAAGCTGAAAAAAGTGACAAAACTTGTTTTTTAACTAAGTGTAAAAAGTGCCTAAACTGTTAAGCTATTTTAGGGCAAATAAGCTAATGGAAAAATCAAACTAAGTTGAAACAGATACACTACTATAACTAATAAGCTATTGTGAACAATATTAAGCCAAGATAAAAAGCAGAAAAGCACAAATAAGCTATTAGGCCAAAAACAGTCAACCAAACAGCCACAATGGGACTTTTTGAGCTTATTTTTAAGCCACAAAATGGATCCTTAGGGCTTAAAGCCCTATACCACTGAAAATCTTATACTAAGGGCTACAATAATCAGCAAACAAAAGGTGGTTTGAAATTCAATTAAGCCATGAAAATGCTAAGTGAAAAGTGCTGGTTGCACTCAGTATGTGCTGATTTGGTTTTTGTAAAGATAAAAATCTTATTGCATCCCTATTTTTAAGCAAGAAAACAAGCTTTAAACTACAAAATAAGATGAAACAGATAAAGATTGACACCTAAGGGACTTGTGCAATGAATTTCATAACCTAAAACTAGCTTTAACTTATCTGAATTTGCAAATGAAAATGAGACTTTTTACTTAAAACTGACTTGATAGATTTTGACTAAAGTAAAAGCAAACTAAAAGACATTTAAACTACTGCATTATGACACTAAACACAACACAAAAACTACCCTTAAAATCTGTTAAAGAAGTCTTAATCAAATAAGCTGATTTGAAAGAGATGAATGGCACAGATTTAAACCATACTTACAAAAAAACTTGAAAATGAGTTTTAGGTCTTAAAAACTTTTAAAAACTTATTAAATAAACTTAATTAAGCTTGCTAAAGTTTGGTAGGTGGCCCAAACCAATTTATCACCAAGTTTTACCTACTTTACACCTTATGCCAAACACCCCTTAAGAAATTTAAAAATCAATTTAAACTTAAAAACAAACTTGGAAAACTTAAGACAACTTAAAACAGATCAAGAATAAGGTAAAATGAAGACAAATAAGTATTTAAAACACATAAATAAGCAATAACAATAAGCAACAAGAATTTGGCAGCTTTGAGCTATTTAAGACAGTTTAACATGAAAACTTAAATAAATGACATATAAGCATTAAACAAAGATAAATAAGCATAAAACAATAATTATAAGCACAAATAAGCAGTAAAGAACAATAAATAAGCAGATGAACAGTAAATAAGCAAATATGAAAAAGAAGAACTCACAAATCCCTTTGCTCAAAACAAGGGTGATTAAGCTTTTCAAAAGCTAAGTCTACAAGCTCCAGCTTGTGTAGAACAAGCTGGTATGGTCCTATAAGCTCTTCTCAGGCTAGCTTATCATCCAAAATAAGGTAAGGTAGTTTGGAGTGGATTTTTTTTATTTTTTTTATTTTTTAAGACAGATATGAAAACAAGCTTGTATATAAGCTTTGAATGAACCAATAGCTTATATAAGAGCTTAATGACAGGATTTAATAGACAATTAAAGTAAATGACAATATTTAAAGAAAAACACTTAAAATTTCATTAACTTAAAAAAATTACAATGCTTGAAAGTAAATGACAGTAAGGTAAAAGACAGTATTAAAAATGGTCTAATTTGTTTACACAAGACTTGACACTCTCCAAAAAGCTACAATCGACTTTTACTTATACTAAGATCTTCTAAGTCTTGGGTCTTCTTGTTGTGCTTTTTCACTAAGTGAGTTTGCAGCTATGTTTGTTGTGTGAGAGAGGTTAAAAGCTCAATCCTAGCCCTTAATTCTTCTTGCCCTCCAAGGTCCATCATCACAGCCGTTGATCATCTTGTCTTTTTCATGGACCAATGGTGTTGTTTAGGATTGCCAAGGTGGCAATTGTTGTTTTGTGAGGTGGGGATGGATTGGAAAGTGATGTTTTTGTCTGAGGTTGCAAGGTTTGAGGTGAAAATGATGGATGAATAGTGTGGCGGGAAAATGGGTTTAACTGGATTTGTTTTTGGTGCAGGGTGAAAGTTTGTGAGTTTGGCAATTTAAGTCCCTTATTATGTGTTGTATTATTTCACCCACAGTTCTTGTGGTGATGATGTGTTTGTGGGTTGGCAGGAAAGGCCCTTGAGGTTGTATGTATTGTTTACACCCACAGTCCTTAAAGGGACTAACATGCTTAACAGGTAACTTGTTGGGGGCTTAACGGGTGTTAAAAGGGATTGGGCCTTTTTAACTATTTTGGGCCAGGAAAGGGTTTTAAAGGTTTTGGGATTTAAATACTTGTAAGATTTTTAGGTAAAGTGTGTAGTGGGCTAACCCGGCCTACTAAAATGGGTACGGGTTGGCCCACTTTGATACAATTAGGGTTTCGGGTCTGTTTTTCGATGCTTATTCCATTGCTATGTCCCGGGGGTTGACTTTGACTTCGTTTTTGACTTTGACTGGCTTTGACTTGACTTTTCGCGCTCTTTTCACTCGCATGCTCGGTTTTGTTGTTTTTGGCTTCATTTTTGTCCTTTAGTGAATATCTTTTACCTACACAGCATAAATAGCAAAACAAGCATATATTTGGCATTTTATGTTTGTTTTTTGTCATTTAAGCTCATTTTTAAAGGCAAAAGATATGTGTAATTAAGCACATACCAAAATCCCCCATACTAAACTATTGTTGTGTCCTCACGCAATTCCCTAGGTAAACACTTTAGAAAACCAAGAATCTCAATCCCCCTCGACTAATTACCTCGAAAAGTAGCTAAGTGTTCATCGAGGGAAATTAAAGAATCAATAGTTTAGAAAAGCCCCGTTTTGACCAATTTTAAATATTTACACTTATTTCCACACATATTTTTGTATTTTTCATTTTTCTCATTTTTTTTGTACTTTTCTTTTTAAGCAACTACTAACATGTTTGGACTTTCGTTATTTTTATAACTTTAGGGTCATAGAACAAGAAACATTTCAATCCTAAAATGCTCCAAAAAGGATAAATTCATCGTCCCCGACTTTTCACTTATTCCAAACCAAGCTTAAAAACGAAATCACTGTCAAATATAAGTTAAGATGCTAACACTACTCATATTTATATCTTGTGAACTTTTCACTCCCAAAAATTATTATATATTAGGTGAATGTGCTATTTCGAATTTCAACCATGGATCAACGTTTTGCAAAATTTCTATGCTTCACGTTCCACCCGAGAATAATGAGTTTGAAGGCGAGATCATCCCATGTAGCGACTTTTGTCTCGGCACATCCCACCCTTACGGCTAAGTGACCAGGCTTTTGACACCCCACAGAGACTAGTATCGGGATTCACGGACCTTCGGTTTAAAAAACTCTTAGGTTTTCCCATATATACATAAAATTACAACTTAAAATGTAATAGTCTTAGTTCAAAAGCATATTTAAATTTAAGAAAAAGAGATTTTCCCTATATTTATTAATTCACGCTTACTACACTTAATATAATTACACATCCATTAAACTAATAAAATCCTCGACCTTTTAGAAGGCTGCAACATCAGTTGTGAGCCGGCAAGATGCAACAAACTTTTATCAGTCTCGGATAATTACTATGTGCCTTATTTAGAAGACTGCAACATTGGTTGTGAGCCGGCCAGATGCAGTAAACTTTTATTAGCCCACAGTTTATAATTATTACTCAATTTTTCATATTTTTTTTTACTTTTTATTACCAATATATAGAGAAAATTTCTTTTTAGAAAATTTAAGTATAAATTTGAACTAAAATTATTGATATCATCCATACTTCAAAAATTATTGATTTAAGTTTAATTTTCGAAAAGAGGACGTATTATTAGTCTAGTTTAGGAGCTTATGGGAGAAAAAGCCTCAAACTACACTTATGAGCTCTTAAAATTTCCAATTAATCCTTGTTTAGCATCCAACTCATAATTAACTCTATCATTTTTCGTTCTTCGCAAAGATCCGCGAATGCTTAGTCTAAAAGTTAAGGAACAAGCTAAAGCTTAACACGCTCGATTGAGTCAAAATTTATTCTGTTACCCATAAAGATTCACATAACAAGAGACATGATCCAGAGATCGAGGAGGATTGAACAAATGTTTAGCCATATTATTAGAGAATAAAGGTTAAGAGATGGGAAGTTGTGTGTGTTGTTAAGAGAAAACACACATACAGTTTTACAAAAGTAAGCTTCACCCCTCCATGGAAGTATGGAGGGGGTATTTATAGTACTAGTGACATACAACTTTCATACTTAGTCATTATTAGTCCCTATATGTCACTCTATAAATGATCTAATGTAATTCCGGATATGTCACCATATTTTAAGGCTAACAATCTTCCCCCAATATGTGGACACATACGGAATTACTTACAATGTTCCTATCATGTACAAATACAACAGAAATAAAGTCTTCCAAAGCACTTCCAAAGCTGAAGATGTCTTCTGAGTTCTCCTTGTCTTGAAACTTCTACTCCAGCTTAGATCTTCATTGTCATTACTCGTACAGGAACCATTGTAGTATGCATGAACATGATTAACTTCCCCCCAATCCATGCAGCATGTCTTGAAAAGCTTTCTTCATAGACTCCTTTTTGGCGAAGTTTCTGAATCAGCTTCCCCCCAAACCAACATCCCTATCTTAAGCAGATTCTGAAACTTTGAAGTAGCTTGAACAATCTTCTACTTGTCATTGACGTGCACAGCGGAATTTTGTAGAAGTCAAACCACACCAACGACCACTGCTTCTTGTCATTAGGGCTTGGTGAATATTCGTTCGGGGGTGCATGCGAGAAATCAGCAACAATTCTTCTCACGTATGCAGAATACTTCATAAACCATACTAAGTAAAGTAGTCTACACTACTTCCCCCTGGAAGTTGACATGGTAACATCAAAGTCAACTAAGTCCCGGATGTACACATTTTCCCCCATGATGGTTGCGAACTCTCGGAAGCATCATTGTCGTGTACGTCCATTACTCAAGAAGTTCTTGTCATAAGCATAAATCTTGAAAAGTTATGAATGTCGTTGAAGAACTTTGAAAATTTGCTTAGACTGTGAAGTACCGAATATCCCGTGAGAATTGCTGATTACATCTCAACCTTTAAACTCTCTGGCTAACTTACCAACCTTGTATTCTGTCGGCTATTGTTGTGAGTACCATTGTCTTGGAATGGCACAATAATATCCCGTGAGAATTGTTGATTACATCTCAACCTTGAAACTCTTTGGCTAACTTTACCAACCTCATATTCTGTCGGCTATTGTTGTGATCACTTGTGAAGTAAACCTGATATACCAAACTTGAAATCTTTATGCCTTTATTATGCTTTGATATGACACCATGATTATGACGTTTCGGCCTCCTTTCCGGAGTGGGTTGTTACATAAGTACTCTATACCCCACCGGAAAAGTATAAGAAGTACAACACCTCTTGAAATTATCCACATCGACTTCTGCGTGTGACAATGAGTACTACAACATAACTCCTTTAGGTGATAGTTATCCAGGTCTGCAACCAACCACCCCTGACTGCTGGTAACTAGATAATTCAAGTCTCAATCATAACCGTTGTACATTCAAGCAAGTCATCAATCGATAGATTAATAGAAGAAAGTCTCGATGATGAAATAAGTAGACGCCTTCGTGAAATCCAACTTCAATCTCAAATAAGGGATACCAAATCAACTCCATGATCACTTGTCATCGTAGTCTGAATCTCTAGCCGTTTGTCATTTATTGAATCTTTTCAGAATCGTTTTAGCGTTATGTATCGTGTTTATTGTTTGTTTGTTCAAGAATGTCGTTAAACTAGAACACATGTTATTTTTAAATGTCGTTAACGGATAAACATCGTCTAGCTCAACTTTGTCATAATAGTCCTTTTTTTTATTCCCGGCTCAATCTACATACCCGGACTAATCTAATAATATTACCAATCCAAGAAATAGACATAACGCATATTTCTTTTGGATTACTAAGAAATGCAGCCTACATTGTTAACATCTTGGCCCAAGTTCTTGTTAAACACCGGTCTGCCTTGGCCCATAAAACACAACGAAAAAAACCCAGCCCAATGCGATCCACATGGTCGGCCCATCTTTTATCACTGAACCAGATCTACACTTTGAGATATATATATCCTCACATCCTTATTATTAGGGATCCTTAACCCTAAACACATTTTATCATCCGCCTCCCATCTGCTTCTTATCTCCCCATTCGAGCAGCTACAAAACAACAAAAACTCCTTCCTAAAATCTCCATCAAAACCCACACAACAATCCATCCAAATGAAATAAATCACCGAGACTTGTTACTCATACATGACGATGGCTTAAAGATCCCTAAAAGGGTCTCGGGTAGGGTTTTTTTTCTCGTTTGAGTATGACAATCGAAATGAAGAAGTGATTATAACATACTTGTTTATAATCATTCTTTTAAATTCAAAAAAATTAATGAGGGTTTTATCCCTTACAGTGATCGATGATGAAATTATCTTTGTGTTCTTGATCATTTGAGGGTCTTGAAAATTAATTGTATAACACGAAAAAATCTGAGATCAATTATCTCTTTTGATTTTCGAATCTTGTTTGGAGGAGTTGTGGATATGGTGATGGGTTTAATCTTTGATATGGATTTGTTGTTGTAATTGATGAGGCTTGATTTGGATTGAGGAGAAGTAGTTGAATGTGACGATGTGTAGGTATAGATTGTTGTTGGCAGTTAAGGTTGTAATTGATGTTTGATGTTGAGGTTGTTATTGGTTGTCTTCGAGTCTGTTATGTCCCTCCTTTTTTTTCATTGATGTTAGACCTTCTAGACCTTGGACTCATTAGAGTTGACCGGGTCAACTCGGTAATAACCGAGTTGACTCGGTTTGGTTCTTGGGGTAGCAAAACGCAACCAAGCAAATCGCAACCTTTAGACAAAACGTAACATTTTTGAAATTTTCACAGCATAGCGTTTGGATTTGTTATATAAATGGTCTTTAATCATCAAAACCCAATAGCAAAACGCAACTTGTAATAGACAAAACCCAATGTCTTGAGAACCAAAACGCAACCTGCATTATTTTGTTCTTTTTTTCTTAAAAACCGGATCAGTTTTTTTTTCTCTTTCATTAAAACGCAACCATGAAAAAATAACAAACCCAGATTTGCTTCATCTATTAACATGTCTTGAGGTACAAGGAACACAGCAGAGTCATTTACATAATGATGGCAGAAACATATCAACAACATATATCAATTTCATGGTTGATTCTTAGAAGGAGAAGAACACTTATACCACGAAAAAGATACACGAATGAACAGTAACTGAACTGTAGATGAACAGTAACATTACATGAACAGGAACACCATGAACAGTAACCGAAAGAGCGACATGAATAGTACATGAACAGTAACAACAAACAAATGATACGACACACCCCTGCAGCTCTGATGCCAATTGTAGATTATAAATGACATATGAAACACAAGGATTAAAACAGATCTGGAGGTATGGTAAAGTGAAATAAATGTGTAGCCATATTATTAGAGAATAAAGGTGAATGAGATTGGAAGAGTGTGTATGCTAGAGAGAAAACACACACACACACTTTTACAAAAGTGAGCTTCACCCCTCCATGGAAGTATGGAGGGGGTATTTATAGTCCTAGTGCCACATAACTATCGTAACTAGTCATTATTAGTCCCTATGTGACACGCTATAAATAAACTAATGTAATTCCGGATATGTCACCATATTTTAAGGCTAACACATTTTAAGAGAGTAGGAAAGTAAACAAATCGCTATTTGCTTTCTACTGGTGACGTAACACTTTCAATGTTGACAAATCCAGTGGGAGTTTTGCGTTTTATTACTGAAAAGACATTCATGTAATGTTGTCAAATTCAGTGGGGGCTACAAGCTTTATCTTCTTGTTAGTTACCCATTTATTTCTTGCTTACATTGAAATAATTCATTGCTTTCCGAATATGAACAAACATAGTTTAAAGAAAGATTGCATTTTATTTTATTAGATAACAAGTTTCCTTTTTGATGTTGCTTCTTTAAACGTTATCTATAGAATAATAATCCACAATTCCTTATTAAACGTTATGGTTCAAAATCTACTTGTAATATCTATGACACTATCATATTGTTTATACAATCGAGCGCTTGTC